>CM035173.1:63510938-63824132 GCA_020205615.1 Panax quinquefolius
GAACGGATAGAATTGGTTAAGAAACAAATTCGTGATGAATGAATACACTTAGCATATTAAAAATATGAAAAATTCATATAAAGCAATTAAAATTAGTATAAACCAAGTCCCACATCGACTAAATTGAGAACTTCATCCCTTTTCTAAACCTATAAATAGAAGGGCTTGTCCCTTTGTTTCATTCACCAATAATAAGGCCTCCAATTTTGAGAAAGGCTTTGTTGTGTGAGGACTTTTTATAAAGATCTCCTTAGTTAAATCTTGGTTGAGTACGTATTCAGTTTGTGGAATTCGTATTTTTGGGTATGTTTCTTATTTAATTTTTGGTAATGTTATTATTTTAAATATTGTATTTAGTTTGTTAGTTAAAGTTTGAATTTTGGAAGTTTAGTAAGTTTTGTTAGTAAACTAGTTAGTTTACTATGTTTATTTTGGCTTGGAATTGATTATGTAAATGAGTTCTAATGATTGTAATTAGAGATATGGACTTATTTGTAAAGAAAGTTGGGTTGGAACGAGTCGAGGCGAGTTTTGGATGTCAAAACAAGAAGTCCGAAAAACTAGTGGACTGTTGATCCAAAAATGAAAATTTGGGGTTTGCTAGATATTTTAGAAAATTTTGAGCTTTTGGTATGTTATAGTAAACTGAATAAGCTTTCCATAGACTCTGGAACAGACTAATTCTGAATTCGGAGCAAAGAGTTATGACCATTCAAAGTAGTCGCGTCAAAACTGTCTAACTAACTCGGGGCATTCACCTTGAACTAATTTTCTGTAATTCTGTGTTTAGAATTTGGTAAAGGTCAAAGAATAAAAGTTGTAGTCCCAGAAGTTAGATTCGCGTGGGCTCAAGAATCGCTCAAAAATGTTTTAAAACGGAAAAGATATGACTTTTTTAGCGAGAGAGGGTAAAGTTGGGAAAGAATGAAAAATAGTTTTGAACGCCCCTTTTTTAACATTGTTTTGGACTGTTTATCTTATCCGAAATGGGTGTCCAATAACTTTTAAAAATAGGTTAATATGATGTTTACAGCATATCCAAAGTTGGATGTTATCGGACTTATGAGATATAGCGTAAAGTTTACATTACAACTACTATGCGTTGCTATGTGACTAATAGTTGATGTGTATGATTATATAATTGTGTAGGGCACGTGAAGTGCAGATAACTATAAGTTGTTAAACTGTTATTGGTAAACAACGATCAAGGCAAGTCTTTCGGTTCCTATTTTCTACGTGGACTTGATGAACTGTTTTAAATTGCATGATATGATATATGTGTTGTAAGCGAGCATGATATGTTATACATGTTGTAATCATGAAATGTTAAAGTCAATTTATTACTACATTGTTTTGGTTAAATAATGATGATTGAGTAAGGAACTCAATCTTTATATTTCCTATGTGAATTAAAGCATGTATGCCATGTTACTTTAATTATTAGGATATGTATGTTGAGCATATTGTTATGTGCTATGTGATGCATGAAAACTGTTAGAACTTGCTGAGTTGTTGAGCTCACTCTTGCAAATAATAATTTTTGCAGGTCAAGATTTCAAGGTAAGGATATGTACTAAATGAATTATAGAGATCCATATTCACGAAGATTACTTATATTTTATGAGAAATGTATTTAATATTTTGAATGTAACATGTTGTTGAATTGTAAGTTGGGCTATCTAGTGTATATGGATATCTATTTATGATGTAAGACTTTGTATAGTCATTTTGTTGTAACGATTCATGATATAAATTTGAATCGAATGGATGTAATATAAAGGTTGCGATTTAGGGCAATACAAAAGGAAATGTATAAAAATTTTAAATATTCCGCATTTTTAGTGATTTTAATATCGAATAATGATGTAATGATAGATTAAAGTCGTATTGTTAACGATCGAGAAGGAGAATATTATTGTTTGAATTTTTGGGGTCGCTTTAGTGGGTCACGCCCTAGAAATGGTCAGCATAACTACTGAAAAGGTAACCTCAAAATTTACCCGAGACTCCATAAAAGTTATGGACAGGGAGGATTCCTAATCTTATGTATGTTAAGATAAGGGGTTGTCCAACTTATATGATAAGATTTCAAAAGATAAGCTTGGGACAAAATTTGACAAGTACAGATTTGTGGGACATCCTAAAGTAAGTGTAGGGTATATGTTCTATAATCCTACTTAGCAAAAGGTGTTTATTGTGAAATATGTTGCCTTCTAAGATAAATGTATTTATGTAAGACCCCAACTTTTATGAATAAAGATGAATTTTCTATAATTATCATTTTGAATGAATTTGATATAATGTTATAGTTGTGGGTAATATTTAGAAATTTTACAAAAGCACGCAAGTTGTTTATAATATTCGATTAGTCGGGGAATATTCGTTTTAACGAGAGAATATTAAATGCATTTATTTACACAATCATTAAGTGGACCCTACAACGGAATTATTGTCGGATTGAGAAAATGACAAAAAAATATTTTATGAAAATAACGACGGAAGTTTCATCGTTAGCTCGTTGAAACACCCAAAGTGTTAAAAAATACAGAATCTGGCGTAGTTGCATAGTAAAGACACTACCGGTATTGATTATTGATGCTTACGTGAGAAGTCACTCGGTTTTGTTCAATTATTGCTTGATAGAATTCATGCATAGTATCTCATGTTATTTGATTCAATTATTGTCAATATTTTATATATTATTAAATCAATAATTGAGATAACAAAGTTGTTAATATTATTATTTGCATTATTAACGATGTCTCAGAAGTTTTGCCAAGGAGAGGTTTGGTCACCTAATCAATGGCGCTGATAGGAGAAATCCTTAATGGAAAGCCCCTCTTTCTTTGGGAACGACATTGGTCGATTAATAGTGTGAATAATAATAATGATGATAAAGTTTTATTTTATTAGTATTATTAATGTAATAAAAAGAAAAGCTTTTATATATAAAATGAATACTTTTATAAAGTTATTCGTTTTATTAGGCTAATAGTAAAATCTTTTTATATAAAACAGAATACTTTTATAAAGTTATTCATTTTATTAGATTATAAATAGAATATATTATATTTTATTGTAAACCAATCTGGACCGTCCGTTTAAAGTAAATCGATCTGGACCGTTCATGGATTGGTTACTATTCAGTCCATTCTTCTATAAATAGAAGCTCATTCCTTCATTATTTCTTACGAATTCACTGAAACTCTAGAGAGAGAAACTGTAGAGAGAATTATTCTTCTATCTTGAGCGTATTTCTTTAGCGTTTAAGAAAGCTTTGAGCGTAGTGCAAGTTTCTTCAAGTATATCCCCGCCCTACCGTCGGAGTACTCTTCTTTATAAGGTAAGGGATATTATTTGTTGTACTCGTAAGGGGTATTATTTTTTTTCATATTCATGAAGAGAACTTCTGTTATTCCATTCTTTATTATTCTGTTGGAATAACCTGTATACGCGGTCTACCCTATACTTGGTGAAATTCTTCTGTTATTCCATTCTTTATCATTATGTTGGATTAAACTTTGTCGCATCAAAACCGCATACGTGGTGAAATTCTTACGTTATTCTATTCTTTATTATTCATTTGGAACATCCATGCTCATGCGTTTACACGCGGACACTGGTTAAAATCTTTATTATTATTTGGTTGAATATCATGCATCGTTTTACGCCGCACTGGTTCCGCCTCTTTATTATTATGTTGGAATATCTTATGCATGCGTTTTACGCTGACACTGGTTAAAATCTTTATTATTACATTGGAATATCCTGTCTATGCGAAGTACCACATGCATGGTAATTTCTTTTGTTATTCGATTCTTTATTATATTCAGTTAGTTAAAGTTTTGATTTCTATACTCCATGAAATTAGTGGAATATCCTTGATATTTGTGCTTCATCCAGTATCTTTTCATGGAAATATTCTTCTGAGCATTCTTGAATTTTACTCTACAAAGAAGTATCATGTTGACAATTTGGACGTTATTAGTTCCTGGATAAATTAATTCTTGAACTTATTTTATTGAATTCTTATATCATTGTCATCATCCTCACATTTATATTTTTGCTGAAAGTCATCTGTGGCCTGTTGTGCATAGATGGACTTGGTATGATTATGACCAGGGATTATTCAGTGTAATCATGGACGTAATGTTACAAATGATGTGGTAAAAGTCCTCATTGGCTGTAGTAGTGCATTGATGGACGATTGTTGGCATGATCATGACCATTGATGAATACGAATATCCTTGGCCCGTAGTGCATGGATAATTTGTGCTTGTGATACTTATGAATATCCTCGGCAGTAAAGTGAGGATAATGTGGATTATTTATTAAAAGTGAGTCCCAAAGTGATAAAAGTGATGAAAAACCTTTTAAATCATAAAAGATAGTAGATTTTATTCTTTACTTGACTCTTTTAATGGATTGCACGTTCCGCTGCAGTTAAACTTGATGTCTATTGTATTTTATCAGTTTAACACTGTTGAAGACTAATGATAATTTATTCTGCATTATCTTAGTCATAATATTTCTTACTGGGCTAGTTGAGCTCACCCTTTCTTTCACTGTTCTCTTCAGGAAATGAGAACGTAGCCTGGACTAGTCGTGGAACGGAGTGACGGTCCAGATGATAATATTAATAGTCCTCACTATTCTGTTAAATAGTGTGACAATAAATGTAATGAGGACTTATTCTAAGAGTGGATTTGTCTAGAAGACAATATTTGTCTTAAAACTCACAGCTTTCTTGTTGTATATTAAAGATTATTTTTGGATTCTGTACCATGTATTTGGCGACTCAGAATAGGTGATGTATACTTATTTTGGGGGCGTCACAGTTTATCATTGAAGAGACTAGTTGGAGGATAATAGAATCTTGAAGGGTTTTAGAACCACAAATCACTATAAGTCAAATAAGAAGAACCTGTAGGTAGACCTATTGTACCACAACCGAATTGTAAATCTGGAATAGTACCGAAGATACCTAGGAGGTATGGATTCATCATAGATGATGATGAGGTATGCATCATAGATGATGATGATCCAGTTATATACGATGAGGTTAGAGTTGTAGACACTCAGAAAAATGGATTAAAGAAATCTTCTCAAAAATAGAACATTCTTTTTGATGAAATAATCAAAAGAGTTTGATTTTATCAAAAATAAGAATTCACCTAGTATGTACAAAAGGGTCAGTGGGAGCGTCGTGACATTCCTAGTATTGTATGTTGATATATTACAGATAAGGAATGACATACTAATGCTACAATCAATAAAGATAAAGTTGTCCAAAAATTCCTCCATGAATGATTTGGGAAGAGTATCGTATTTGGAAATACAAATCTATATAGATAGATTTAATAAGATGCTCGGCTTATCCCAAGAAATGTATATTCATTTGATGCTAAAGTTGTTTAGCATGACAAACTCCATGGGATGTCTCATGTTGATGAGCCCTGGAGTGTATCTCTCTTAATAGTCCCCATAGACTCATAAAAGAGAGATCGCATAAGTAACTATCATGTATGCAATGAAATGTATGAGACCTGATGTTGATCAGTCATATTTGGGAGAATTTCACTGTGAGTCAGTAAAAAACATCTTAAAGTACTTAACCGACACTAAGTATGTGATCATATTCATGGTGGGTCTAAATTAAAATTAGAGGGCTTAACAGACTCAAGTTTTTTTTTCAGACATACCAAGACGACAGAAAATCCACTTTAAGGTAAAGTGTTACCTTGAACAGTGTTGCAGTGAATTGGAAAGGTTTCAAGCAGCAAAGAGTTGTTGGTTTAGTGATAAAGACAAAGTATATAGCTATAAATGAAGCTGCAAGTTGATTGTTTAGATGAAAAGTTTATTATAGAACTAGGAATAGTTCCTAAGTCTCATCTTAGATCTAAACATGTGTTGTGACACTTTTATTTGATTATAGGAATCATTGAAAGATAGGAAATCACTATAGAGATAGTGGAATCTCAAGAACAACATTACATATCCATTAACTAAAGCTTATCCAACAACAGGATAATCGTCACTTTGAGAAGAAGGGTATGAAATACCATGACGATTGGCTTTAGTGCAAATGGGAGATTGAAAGTAGTATGCACACAAAACAATAATGCTTTAGGGTTTGATATATTCTTTCATGATAAATTATGTACTCTGTCAAAAAATAATCAGGTTGTGGCAAAGATTAGCTTGGCGGAGAATAATTTATTTCCACTTCCTCTCCAAGTGGAAATATTTTATTGTTTCGTTGGTTTTAATGAAGAAGTTTCCAAGTTATGGCATGACAGGTATGGTCACTTGAATTTCGACAGCCTAAAATTGTTAGCAGTGAAAGGAATGGTGAATGGATTACCCCAAATTAATAAAACAGAGGAGATTTGTAAAGCATGCTAGTTGGGAAAGTTGTACCGTAATCCATTCCCTTCAAAATCTTCTTGGGGTGCAAAGTAGCCACTTGAACTTGTTCATTCAGACCTGTGTGGACCTATGACAGTGTCATCTTTTGGAGGTAACAAATACTTCATTTCTTTTATTGATGATTACACAAGAAAAGTGTGGACTTATTTTCTTCATGAAAAATCAGAAAGTTTTCAAGCTTTTAAAAATTTTAAAGCAGAAGTTGAAAAATTTTCTGGTTGTCACATAAAGACTTTGAGAACAGATCGAGGGTCAGAGTATCTTTCAAATGATTTTTAGCATTTTTGTAAAGATAATGGCATAAGGCATGAATTGACAGTTCGCTATACACCGCAACAAAATGGTGTTTGCGAAAGGAAAAATCGTACAATCATGGACATGGTTAGATGCATGCTGAAAAGAAAAAGGTTGCCACGCCAATTTTGGGCAGAAGCTATTTCTTGTGCGGTTTACTTGATCAACAGGTCACCAACAAAAAGTTTAAAAAATTGTACTCCTCATGAAGCTTGGTATGGGAGAAAACCAAGTGTCCAACACTTGAAGATTTTTGGAAGTGTAGCTTTTGCTCATGTACCAAATGCAATAAAGACAAAACTTGATGACAAGGCAGAAAAATGTATTTTTATTGGATACAGTGAAAGGTCCAAAGCCTACAAGCTGTATAATCCAAAAACAAAGAAAATTGTCATTAGCAAGGATGTAAACTTTGATGAAAAATCTTTTTTCAATGATGCTGACATAAACACTGCAGATGAGGTACTATTGCTCATGGAGGATTTGGAAGGTTGTAGCAGTGTGCCAAGTGAAGATGATCCATCCTTAAACCCAACTGATGTTCCATCATCCTCAACAGGAGCGTCTTCTAATAGCAGACCCGAAGCAATCAAGACAAGAACTTTGTAGCAGATTTATGATATTACGGAGCCAATAGATGCAGGAGATATTTTCTTTGCTTTCTATGCAAGAGAAGATCCAATCTCCCATGAAGATGCAGCAAAAGAAGAAAAATGGAAACAATCCATGAAGGAAGAAATTATGGCTATCGAAAGGAATGACACATGAGAGCTCGTCAGTTTACCACCAAACAAAAGACCCATTGGAGTTAAATGGATTTTTAAGACAAAGTTAAATTCAGATGGCTCCGTCAATAAGTACAAAGCAAGGCTCATGGCAAAGGGGTATGCACAAAAGGAAGGAGAACATTTTAATGAGGTATTTGCACCTGTTTCAAGACTTGATACTGTTCGTTTAATTATATCACTTGCTACTCAAAATAATTGGAAGTTATTCCAAATGGATGTCAAATCAACATTTCTAAATGGGTTTCTTGAGGAAGAAATTTATGTTGATCAGCCACCCGGTTTCGTGAAGAAAGGTGAAGGAGAGAAAGTTTACAAGTTAAAGAAGGCTTTATATGGTTTGAGGCAGTCACCAAGGGCTTGGTATAGCCGCATTAATTCTTACTTGGAGAAGAATGGTTTTCAAAAATGTCCTCAAGAGCATACTTTATACATCAAAATTGATCCTACAAAAAAGAAGATTTATGGTGGTAAGTCTCTATGTTGATGATCTCATTTTTACTATAAATGATATGGAGATGCTTAATGATTTCAAAGCTTCAATGAAACAAGAGTTTGACATGACTGATTTGGGAGAGTTACATCATTTTTTGGGCATTGAAGTTAGTCAGTCCAATAAGGGAATTTTTATTTCTCAAGGAAGATATGCAAGGGAAATTTTGAAAAAGTTCAAGACGGAGAATGCTAATACTGTTTCAACTCCATGTGTTACTGGGCTTAAATTAAGCAAGAAAGGTGAAGGAAAGCTTGTGGATTCAACTATTTACAGGAGTTTAGTTGGAAACTTGATGTATTTAACTACCACAAGACCAGATTTAATGTTTGTTGTTAGTATGATTAGCAGGTTCATGGAGAAACCTCACTCAGAACATTGGGAGGCAGCAAAATGAATTTTGAGATATGTGAAAGGTACAGTTGATTATGGAATTTTTTATGAAGCTGGAGTACCAGTTAGTCTTACTGGATTCACAGATAATGATTTTGGAGGTAGCATTGATGATAGCAAAAGTACTTCAGGTTATGTTTTTAATATAGGAAGCGGAGCTATTTCTTGGAGTTCAAAGAAACAACCAATTGTTGCTCTTTCAACAACTGAAGCTGAATATATTGCGGCTAGACCTACTGGATGTCATCTAGTTTGGTTAGAAGGAATTTTGAAGTATCTCAAGCAAACACAAGAAGCTGATCTAACTTTGTTTTGAGATAATACTTCAACAATTTCAGTTACCAAAAATCAAATTCTTCATGGAAAGACAAAGCATATTCTCCTTCGATATCATTTCTTAAGGGAACTTGTGAATGATGGAATTATTAATATCAAGTATTGTAAATCTGAGGAGCAGGTAGCTGACATTTTTACAAAATCGGTTTCTGGAGAAGTATTCAAGAAGCAAATCGCTAAGCTTGGAGTGAAGAATAAATTTGGTTTAAGGGAGGCCTTGTTAAGTAAACCAAATATATTCTAGATTATTCAAGAAATATCTTAATTAATATTAGTACATGAATTGGTGATATCTAAGTACATGAATGTATTTGAATTGTCTTAGAACATGTAATGGTTAGGTTCATGTACATGAATGTGGTCATGTAGTAATTATTATTGTGGATCTAGAAGTGTCCTATGAGTCATATAAATAGTCTTATACTTGGATCATTTTAATCAAGTGAAATCAAAGTGTTCTTATATTCTCCAAAGTTACATTTCACTTCCTCCCTAAAATATATTCTCTTCCTAATTATCCATCAATTTGTTGAAACGAGTGGGTTTTGGTCAGTGTTCTGACGTATACCTTGTCCTCGTAATCCCCCTTTTTCTTTCACAAATTTTCTTATCTTTCTTCTGTACTATGTACTATGTCTTTAAGATAATTATGCCCTCGTTATAGTGCTTAGAGTTAGCGACGCTTATTTCCCTAAATACAATGATAACATATATTATAACAAGACTACAAATAACACACACAACGAACTAAGGAAATGCTCTTTACTCTCTCCAAATAAACTATTAATGACTTAAAATATGAAGACTAAAATGACTTGAGAATAATTATATGCTTGGATGATTGAATGAAGCAAATGATTGCCCTCCACATTGTATTTATAGGAGTGTTTAGTGACATTTAAGATGGATCACAACCCTTGCAAAAAGAATGGATGCAAAGTGAAGTGGTGTGGCTAAACAAGTGCAACCATTTTGGCTAGGTGCATCCCTTGAAACGCTTTGGAGCGTCGTGACTTTGGTCATAGCGTTGTGGCCCTGACTAGAGTGCCGTGACTTTTTCCTTCATATGTTAATAAATAAAAATTAAACAACACAAAATTATAAATAAATTTTGTCCAAAAAGAATATATACAATGACTTAGACCCACAAGCCTAGCCCTATCGATCAGTGGCGCACACGTGAGGTCAAATAAAACCAAGCCTTAGCTAGGTCCTCTCCGCTCCACAAAAATAGGATGCTCCTTGAGGTTCAAACCTAAGGGTAATGTAATTATATATATATATATATACTCACTTAATGTTTAGTTTTTACTCAATGTGAGACTTAGTTTTTCACAAGTATTTATTAACATTTCGAAGGGCGGTATTTGAGAGTTAATTTCTTATTCATTACCCACATTGATTTGAGCTTCCAAATACTTGATTTTAATTTACTCATGGAATAAAATACATTGATATGTAAATTCGTCTCAAATAGTTATTGAAACCCTCTTCAATTTAGCTCAAATTCTAACACTCTATTATGGCAGATTGACAATAGGAGAAGTATGTACATACCAAAAGATGTTGATCTTACTATAACCAGAAGAAAGGTCCGGCTCATGGAATTCATTCATGTTAATATGCATAGTTCCTTTTCCCAATTTCTTTTTCTTTAGTAAATAGGTTATATATTTAATATAAATAAGAGTCTCATTTTGTTTGTTTCCATGCTCGATATATTTTTTTTGGGCAAAACTAATGAATTACTCACTGTAGTTGACATATTTTAATGATTATACATCATTGAACTTTTAATTTTCAAATTACCCCAATAAACTAATTATAATTATTATTTTGAAATTGAGTCATTTCGATAAAAAAAACTAAAGAGACATTAATTTTGTAACTACGTAACTCTGAAAAAGAAATACAAATATTTAAAACATTACTTATGTAATAAAAAAATTAAAAAAATGAAAGTGAAAACAAAAAAATAAAAATATTTTGGATACTTGGATCTCAGATGTTTATCAATAAAAGAAACTTCCCCGTGAATAGAAAACAATGCATCATCAGGAGAAATGAAAGAGTGGTAATTGGCAACAACCACCCTTGCATCTGCCTCTAAATTCTCTTCGCATCCACCTGTAAAAACTCAGGCTCCTATCAATCATAAATATAATCCCAAAAAAATTAATTTAACTAAAAATTACTACCACATATGATGAGGACATGACTAGCTTGGATTCAAATTGTGGTCTTAGTTCGGATCCGGTGCAAGTTCCAGTTGGACCCGTGACGAGAGGACGAGCTAAGCGTTTCAAGGAAGGGCTTATGGCATTGGTTCAAGTAATGTGGAAGGAGATTGGTACCACGACCTGGTCTAAGGAGGATGATTTAGTGCCTAAATTCCTTCACATGATCCAAGGATGCGGTTCAGATCAATATGTTGCAAAGCAGGGAAAACAGAATTCAACTGGTATTCTAGAGCATGCTGCCCCGATGGGTATTCCCAGGCCAAAAACCCTACCCCAGCGGGTTCTTCTTTGCCAAATGCCAGCCAGGTGCGCTCTGAAGCAGCCCCGACATGAAGGACTCTGCCAACGCCCTCCCCGGCTGGCTTCTCAAGGCAAAAATACTCGCCATGGTGGGGTACTCCAGAATGTGTTGGCACATTTTTCGAGGCAGGCGCGTTGTGATGGTTTTAAGTGTGGATTTGTTTCCAAAACTCTATATTTCCATTTTATTATTAGTATTCTATTATAACTATAATATTAGGGTAGATTTTGCTTCCATATTTGATTATTGATTCCTTTTAGGATTCCTAGGGTTTTAATATATATTATTTAAGAATCATGGATGTAATTCATTATTCATTCAATAATATTCAGATTTAATTACTTGTGAGATTATTCTCTACTTATGGTTCTTTGAGGAATTTCTAAGTATTTTTCTTACTTATTTCTTTTAGATTCAATTTGACTTATCATACAACAATTCATAGTTACGTTTTGCGTCTTCTATCGCATCAATCGTCGATTGTGCCGAGGTTCATGTTTCAATATAAACAAGGGGTTTAAGCGTCATTGGTGTTCCATTCAACGCAGATTTCATTAGTTGATCGATTATACCAAGGTTCTCGTCTCAATATAGACGTTGGGTTGAGGTGTCGAAAGAGTTCTGCCTTATCAATTGTGCTAGAAATGATCCGGGCGACGACCACCTCACGCAAGTGTGCTATGGAGTCCATCATTTGGTATCAGAGCTAAGTTCTAGCGAGTTACTAATCCTTTAATTTTTTGTTGAAATTATTGAGTAAAAAAAAAGAAAAAAAAGAGTATAGAATTTTTTTTTGAGTTTTAAATTTTTGTCGATTGTATGCTATTGTGAGCTTTCATAATTCTATATTTTGTTTCGTGATAAGTTATTTTTGACTTAATTAATAAAATTGAGAATTTTGCTAGGTGAGTTCAAGAAGAACCTATTAGAGAGAATATTTAGAGGTAAGAGGCTTAATAGTGAGATTAGTCGAGGGTAAAAGCCAAATTATGAGTGCATACATGAACAAAATCATTGATTCGAGCGAAACACGTAAAGGAGTGGTGAGGGAATTGTTTTCTACTAACTCTTATTTTGCAGGAAATATGTCTAACTCCAAGGATAAAGGGACGTTTGAAGAGCAATCTTCCACAACTTTTGACATGAAATTTATGTTAGAAGCCATGAATAAGGAGTGGAATCGAAGGTGGGAGATGATGAATGAACAACTTGATTAGATCAGTGAGACCCGAGGAGGATCATCCCAAAAACCTCATGGAATGTAGCAAAAAGGGAGAACACAACAACGGGAAACTAAAACGGAGGAAAATTACTTTGAGGGGGGAATTTAGTGAGGAGGAAGATCGTGAATTTGGTTTCCTACATCAAAGGCTAAGAGGTCCTAGAGAGAGGGAAGGTCGGAATAGGGCATATGATAACGTGAATATCATTGAGATGAAAATCCCATCTTTCCAAGGGAGGAGTGATCCGGAGGCATACTTAGAATGGGAAAAGAAAATAGAATGGGTATTTGACTATCACAATTATTCAGATATCAAGAAATTCAGATTAGCCATACCGAATTTTCAGATTATGCAGTCACTTGGTGGGATGAGTTGGTTACTAACAGGAGGAGATGTGGGGAACATCCAATTGAAACTTGGGCAGAGATGAAAATAGTGATGAAAAAGAGATTTGTACCGAGTCACTACCATCGGGATTTGTTTAGGAGTTTGCAAAATTTGAAACAAGGGATTAGGAGTGTGGATGAATACTTTAAGGAGATGGAGACGCTGATGGCTAGAGCTAATATGGATGAGGATAGTGAGGCAACAATGGCGCGATTTTTAGCAGGGCTAAACTGAGATATAGCAGAGTTAGTAGAATGACATCATTATGTGGAATTGGGAGATATGGTACACATGGCTATAAAGATTGAGAAACAACTTAAGAGGAGAGGAGGCCAACCTTCTAATCCTACCACTAGGTCGTCATGGAAATTTAATACTACAAAACAGGAGTAGAAACTAGCTGTGAATAAGCTGAAAGTGGAGTTTAAATCGGTTGTGACTAATTGTGGAAAATAAGATAAAATTGAACCTTCTTCTTCTTTTAGTCGCAATCGAGATATTTTTTGCTTTAAATGTCAAGGCAGGGGACATATTTCTAGTCAATGTCCAAATCAAAGAACTATGTTGTTGCTTGACAATAGAGAGTTGGAAACCAAGGGAGAAGATAATGACACTGATTCTATGCCATCGTTAGAGGAGATTGATGATCGAGAGGTTGCTATGCATGGTGAGATGTTGGTTATGAAGAGAGCGCTTAGTGCGCAAGTGAATGAGGAAAGTTTGGAGCAACGTGAGAATTTATTTCACACTAGGTGTCTTGTGCAAGGAAAAAATTGTTGCATGGTAGTTGATGGTGGGAGTTGCACCAATATGGCAAGTACAACTATAGTGAAGAAACTAGGATTGTTAATAACCAAACATCCTCAACCATATAGATTGTTATGGCTTAATGACAGTGGAGATGTGAGAGTCAGAAAGCTGGTGTTAGTACTATTCACCATTGGAAGATATGTATATGAGGTGTTATGTGATGTGGTTCTAATGCAAGTTGGCCATTTACTACTTGGGAGACCATGGTAATTTGATAGGCGTATGAAGCATAATGGCTTCACCAATGAATACTCTTTTGTACATAATAAAAGGAAAAAGTCACATTGTGTCCTTTATCACTACAACAGGTGCATGAAGATCAAATTTATTTACAAAAAGACCATGATAAAAAAAAGGAAGTGAGGAAAAGAAAAATCAAGAGAAAAACAAGAGAGAAAAAGAAAGAGAGAAAAAGAAAGGAGAAGAAAAGAAAACAAATATATTTGCAAAAAAAAGTGATGTGAGGCGAAATTTGGTTTCTAAATAGCCTATGATTTTACTTCGGTACAAAGAGGCTCTTTTGAATACTAACACAAATGATTTGTTGCCTAGTGTTGTTTCTTCTCTTCTATAAGATTTCAAAGATGTATTTCCGAAGAGCTTCCTCAAGGACTACCACCTATTCGTTGAATTGAACATTAGATTGATTTCGTTCCCAGTGCGACCATTCCAAACCATCCGGCTTATCGGAGTATTCCTAAGGAGGTGAAGGATTTACAAAGACAAGTTAACGAGCTGATGGGAAAAGGTTCGTTAGAGAAAGTATGAGTCCGTGTGCAGTTCCGGTGATCCTAGTGCCCAAAGAAGATGGAAAGTGGAGGATGCACATCGATTGTTGAGCAGTAAATAATATTATAATAAAATATCGACACCTCATTCCTCATTTAGATGACATGTTATATGAATTACATGGGTCGTGCATATTTTCAAAATTTAATTTAAAAAGTGGTTATCATCAAATTAGAATGCAAGAGGGTGGTGAATGGAAAACTGCGTTTAAAATGAAATATGATTTGTATGAGTGATTAGTGTTACCTTTTGGTTTAAATAATGCACTTAGTACATTCATGCGATTAATAAATCATGTGTTGCGTCCATTAATTGGCAAATTTGTGTTTGTTTACTTTAATGATATTCTCATTTATAGCAAAAACTTGGAAGATCATGTTTTGCATTTAAAATCTATTTTAGATGTACTTAGGAAAGAAAAGTTATTTGCTAACATGAAAAAGTGCACGTTTTGTTTGGATATAATTATTTTTCTTGGGTTTATTGTGAGTTCACAGGTTGTCCAAGTTAACAAGGAGAAAATCCGAGCAATCTGAGATTGGCCGAGTCTTACAAATGTGAGTTAAGTTCGAAGCTTCCATAGACTCGCAAGTTTTTACCGATGCTTTGTTATGAATTTCAGTTAGATTACAACACCATTGACCGAGGTTATCAAAAAAAGTGTGGGCTTTAAGTAGGGTGATGAACATGAAAAAGCATTTAAATTAATTAAGGATAAATTGACAAATGCTCCTTTACTTATTTTGCCTAACTTTATTAAAACTTTTGAGATTGAGTGTGATGCTTTAGGTTTAGAGATTGGAGTTGTTTTGATGCAAGAAGGAAAACTAGTGGCGTATTTCAGCGAGAAATTAAGTGGGGTAGCTTTGAACTATCCTACTTATAGCAAGGAGTTGTACACATTGGTTAGGGCATTAGAGACATGGCAACACTACTTGTGGCCTAAGGAGTTCGTGATCCATACCGATCATGAGTCATAGAAATACTTGAAAAGTGCAACACAAGTTTAACAAAAGACATGTGCTATGGTTGGAATTTATCGAGACATTTCCATATGTCATTCTATACAAGTAGGGTAAGGAAAATGTCGTTGCGGTTTCTTTGTCTCGAAGGTATGTTTTTGATAAATACTCTTGATTCGAACTTACTTTCTTTTGAGTGAATTAAAGAATTGTATGCTAATGACCTTGATTTCGGTGAAGAGTTTAAAACTTTTGAAAAGAATACTGTAGGTAAATACTTTAAAATGGATGGATTTCTATTTCGTGAGAATAAAATGTGTATATCTGTATGTTCTTTGCATGAGTTGTTGGTTCGGGAATCACATGGGGGTGGTTTGATGGGACACTTTGCTGTTGATAAAACTTTGGTTGTTTTAAAAGAACATTTTTATTGGCCTCATATAAAACGAGATGTTGAAAGAATTTGTGATAAATGCATTACTTGTCGTCAGTCTAAATCTTGTGTTCAACCCCATGGATTGTATACACCATTGCTTATACCTAATGAACCATGGAATGACATATCAATGGATTTTGTGTTAGGTTTACAAGGCATGATAATGATTATATATTTGTGATTGTGGTTACATTTTCTAAGATGGCACAATTTATTCTGTGAGACCCCAGATTTTATCAATAAAGATTTAAATTTTGTCGAAATAATTTTTAATATTATGGTGTGAATTTGAGATAATATTATAGTTGTGGGTAGTATTTATAAATTTTGCAAAGTATGCAAGTGGTTATATTATATTCGATTGGTCGGGGAATATTCGGTTTAGCAGGGAATATTCGTACAACGGCTCAATCATTGGTGGACCCCACAACAGAATTATTGTCGGATTGAGAAAACGACAAAAAATATTTTATTGAAATAACGACGGAAGTTTTACCGTTGATACTGTTGAACTACTCGGTAGTAAAAAGTACACGATGTCGTGTGGTTGCATAGTAGCACATGGTATTGATTATTGATGCTTATGTGAGAAGTCACTCGGTTTGATTCCATTATTGTCGATTAATAATATGAATTATTATAGCGATAATGACGCGTTTTGTTTTATTCAGTATTATTAACGTAATAAAGCGAAACATCTTTTATATAAAAATGAATACTTTATTAAAGTTATTCTATAAATAGAATATATTATATTTTATTATGCATAGTGTTGCATAGTGTTTTGCATAGTGTTTTGCATAGTGTTGCATAGTGTTTGCATAGTAAATTTTTTTATATAAATAGAATATATTATATTTTATTTAAAAGATTTTGCTTTAAATATGGACCGTCAGATTAAAGTAAATCAATCTGGACCGATTCATGGATTAATTACTATGCATTCTATTTTCCTATAAATAGAAGCTCATTCCTTCATTATTTTTTACGAATTCTTTGAAACTCTAGAGAGAGAAATTATAGAGAGAAGCTATAGAGAGAAAATCTATATAGAGAGAAAGAAGAAGAGTATTACGGTACTTCACTACTTTGATATCCAAAGTGTCTTTTACGGTAAGGGGTATTATTTGTTGTAATTCGTAAGGATATTATTCGTTTGTATTCATGAAGAGAACCTCTGTTATTCCATTCATTATTATTACATTGGAATAACTTTTGTAAAAGTTGTATACCCTATACATAACCTTGTATATGCGGATACCCTATACTTGGTGAAATCCTTATGTTATTCCATCCTTATTTATTACATTGGAATAACTCGTATCTGTGAATCCCCTATACTTGGTGATCTTCTTACATTATTCCATTCTTTATTATTACATTTGGAATATCACATGCATGTGTTTTACAGGACTGGTTCCATTGTTTATTATTAGCATTTATTATTACGTTGGAATATCACATCTCGTGTGTTTTACACCGCACTGGTTCCATTGTTTATTATTCAAAGATTTATTATTACTGTTGGATCATCCCGCTTGATTGTGAATTTCACGATTTTGGTTCCGCTTATTATTATTTCGTTGGAATAACTCATACATCCAATACCGCATGCATGGTGATTTCTTTTGTTATTCCATTCTTTATTATACCCGGTTGGTTAAAACTTTGACTTCTATACTCCATGAAATTAGTAGAATATCCTTGATATTTCGTTTCATCCAAAGATCTTTTCATGGAAATATTCTTCCGATCATTCTTGAATTTTACTCTACAAAGCAAATTATCTTGTTGACAATTTGGACGTTACTAATTCTCGGATAAAATAATTCTTGA
Organism: Panax quinquefolius; assembly: GCA_020205615.1. Classification (NCBI taxonomy): domain Eukaryota; kingdom Viridiplantae; phylum Streptophyta; class Magnoliopsida; order Apiales; family Araliaceae; genus Panax; species Panax quinquefolius. The sequence continues at coordinate 63,528,656 of CM035173.1, forward strand.
ACTTGTTTTATTGAATTATTATGTCATTGTCATCATCCTCATGATATATTATGTTATCTTTGGCTTACGTGCATAGATGAACTTAGTATGATTATGACCGAGGATCATTCGGTATAATCATGGCTTGTTATAAATGATGTGATAAAAGTCCTCGGTGGCTGTGTAATGCGTTGATGGATAGTTTTGGTATGATTATGACCCGGGGTGATTCGGTATAGTCATGACCATTGATAATTTGATGAAAATCCTTGACCGTGGTGCGAGGATGATTAGATGTGGTGGTTTATTTATTAAAAGTCGAGTCTCGGCGATAAAAAATTGATAAAACCTTTTAAAACCTAAAAGATAGTAGATTTTATTCTCTACTTGACTCTTTTAATGGATTGCATATTCATTGCGCAGATTAAACCGGTTGTCTATTGTATTTTATCGGTTTAACACTTCGTTGAAGGCTAATGATAATTTATTCGCATTATCTTAGTCAGTAATATTTCTTCTTGGGCTAGTTGAGCTCACCTTTCTTTCCTTTATTCTCTTCGTGAAATGAGAACATAATTTGGGACGAAGTGGGAGCGGAGTAATGGTCCAGAGGATAACATTAGTAGTCCTCACTATTCACGTGAAATAGTGTGATAATAGTTGTAATGAGGACTCCTTTTGAGTTTGTATAATATCTAGTAAACAATATTTGTATTCAAACTCACAGGTTTATGTCGTATTGTACCTGACGAGTTAGGTTAGTAAGTTGTATTTGAATTTATGTACCATGTAAGTGGCGACCCAAGATGGGTGACGTATACCTAATTTTGGGGGCGTCACATATTCCATGTCACAAAACTGATGATACATCCCATATAGTTGATTTATTCTTTAGGGAAATTATTTAATTGCATGGTATGCCTAGAACCATTGTTTTTGATAGAGATGCTAAGTTTTTAAGCTATTTTTGGAAGACCTTGTGGTGTAAATTGGGAACTAAACTATTATTTTTTACTATTTGTCACCCACAAACCGATGGTCAAACTGAAGTAATAAATAGAACTTTGTCTGCGTTGTTAAGGGCTATCATTAAAAAGAATATCAGCCATTGGAAAGAATGTTTACCACACGTTGAGTTTGCTTATAATAGATCTGTTCATTCCGCTACTAAATTTTCACCATTTGAAATTGTTTATGGGCTTAATTCTTTAACTCTATTGGATTTATCACCATTACCAATGTTTGAATTTACTAAGATGGATGGAAAGAAAAAGTCTGAATTTGTTAAGCAGATACATGAGAAAGCGAGGCTCAACATTGAGAGGAGGACGAAATAATATGCAAGACAGACCAACAAGGGTCAACGTCAAGTTATCTTTGAACTGGGGGATTGGGTATGACTACATATGCGAAAAGAACGATTTCCAGCTCAAAGGTGTTCCAAATTGCTTCCGAGAGGAGATGGTCCATTCCAAGTATTAGAATGCATAAATGACAACACTTATAAACTGGATTTACCGGGTGAGTATAATGTTAGTGCAACCTTCAATGTTTCTGATCTCAATCCGTTTGATGTAGGTGACGATTTGAGGACAAATCCTTTTCAAGAGGAGAGATGATGAGGACATGACTAGCTTGGATTCAAATGGAGGTCTTGATTCGGATCTGGTGTAAGTTCCAGTTGGACCCGTGACGAGAGGGCGAGCTAAGCATTTCAAGGAATGGCATATGGCGTTGGTTCAAGCAATGTGGAAGGAGATTGGTACCACGACCTGGTTTATGGAGGATGATTCAGTGCCTAAATTCCTTCACACAATCCAAGGATGAGATTTAGATCATTCTGTTGCAAAGCAGGAAAAATAGAATTCATTTAGTATTCCAGAGCATGCATTCCCGACAGGTATTTCCAGGCGAAAAAACCTCACCTTAGTGGGTTCTTCTTCGCTTAAATGCCGCATCCGACGCTATGCATGAAGCCACCCCGGCGTGAAGGACTCTGCCAAGGCCCACCCCGGTGGGCTTCTCAAGGCAAAAATGTCCGCCCCGGCAGGGTACCCCAGAATGTGTTAGCTCATTTTTTTGAGGCAGACGCGTTTTGATGGTTTTTGAGCGTGGATTTGTTTCCAAAACTCTATATTTCTAGTTTATTATTAGCATTCTATTATAACTAGGGTATTAGGGTAGATTTTGATTCCATATTTGATTATTGATTCCTTTTAGGATTCTTAGGGTTTCAATTTCTATTATTTATAACTCATGGATATTATTCATTCAATAATATTCAGATTAATTAATTGTGAGATTATTCTTTACTTTTGGTTCTTTGAAGAATTCCTAAGTATTTTTCTTAGTTAATTTTTTTAGATTCAATTTGACTTATCATACAACAATTCATAGTTGTGTGTGGCGTCTTCTACCGTATCAATAAATCGATTATGCCGAAGTTTTCATTTCAATATAAACAAGGGTTTTAGGCATCGTTTTTGTTCCATTTAATGCAGATTTTATTACTTGATCGATTGTACCAAAGTTCTCATCTCAATAACAACAGTTAAGGTTTCAAGAGAGTTCCACCCTATCAACTGTGCTAGAAACAATACGAGCACCTCACGCAAGCGTGACGTGGAGTCCATCAACATGTGTGTGTGTGTATACACACACACAGAGAGATATAGAGAGAGATTGAGGAATGGGTGGACCTTGTGGAGGCGATCGAAAGTAGGTGAGGAGTTCGAAGATAAGGATGCTGAGAGTCAGAGGCGAGAGGGAATAAACCTACTGCAATACTATTTACTTCATTTGTTGTTGTTGTTGTTGTGGATTTAGACTCCATTGTTATATCTAATGTTGAAATTTGATGCTCAATTCAATGTTTTAGGTACTCAGATCTTGAAATTTTCATAGATTTTAGAGAGAAAATATGCATATCTATTTGATTTGGAAGAAGAGAGAGATGGGAGGAAGGAAGGCAAACATAACATAATGACTCAATTTCAAAATAATAATTAGTTTACTGAGCTAATTTGACAAATTAAAAGTTCAATGATGTAATTAGTAAAACGTTCCAACTACAATGGCTAATTCATTAGTTTTGTCGATAAAAATTTAACGTCTATTTAATTTTTTAACGGAATGACCCAATTTCAAAATAATAATTATTTTAGTGTTGTAATTTGAAAAATTAAAAGTTCAATGGTGTAATCAGTAAAACGTGTCAATTAAAATGAGTAATTCACTAGTTTTGCCTATTTCTTTGTTCATTGAGGAAAGAAAAAATGATCTACAAGAGGATTGTTTTGTTTATCTTCTTAATTTTTAGATATATACAAAATATTCTTGAAAACATTTGTGACGCCCCCAAAATAGGTATACATCAACCATCTTGAGTCGCCAAATACATGGTACAGAAATCAAATACAAACTTCTTTAATACAATTGTCGTGTAAAAATACGACAAAACATAGCTGAGTTTTTAAAACGAATATTATCTTCTAGACAATATCCACACTCAATGAAGTCCTTATTACAATTATTATCACACTATTTCACAGAATAGTGAGGACTACTAAAGCCACTTATCCTGGACCATCACTCCATTCCCCGACTCATCCCAGCTATATTCTCATTTCCTGGAGAGAACAATGAAAGAAAAGGGTGAGCTCAACTAGCCCAGTAAGAAATATTATGACTAAGATAATGCAGAATAAATTATCCTTAGCCTTCAACAATATAACAACTGATAGGATATAATAGACAACAAGTTTTAGATCAACAACTACAGCGGAATAAGCAATCCATTAGAAAAGTCAAGTAGAGCATGACATCTACTATCTTCTATGATTTAAAAAGTTTTTCATCAACTTTATCACGAGACTCGATTTTAATAAATAAACCACATCATCGAATCATCCCCGCACTCTGGTCGAGGATATTCATGTATTCACCAATGGTCATGATTATACCGAATAATCCTCGGTCATAATCATACCAACAATCATCCATCAATGCACCACGCCAATGAGGACTTTACCACATCATTTGTAACATTACGGGTCATGATTATACCGAATGATCCTGGTCATAATCATACCAATCAACAGTCCATCTATGCACGTAAGCCAAAGATATACAACTGTAAAACCAATAATCAGCAGTCCATCTTTGCACATAAGCCAAAGATATACAACTATAAAACCAATAATCAACAGTCCATCTTTGCTTGTAAGCCAAAGATATACAACTTTAAAATTAATAATCAACAGTCCATCTATGCACGTAAGCCAAAGATGACTTTCATCACAATATAAGCATGAGTATGATGACAATGATATAAGCATTAATCAAACAAAATCAAGGATAAATATTAAAGACTTTAAATTTATCCAGAGTTTAAAAATATCCAAATTGTCAACATGATACTGCTTTGTGGAGTAAAATTCAAGAATAATATTCATGTACCAAAAATAATTTGGACAGAAAAGAAATATATTTTTCGGGTAAATAGTACCCCCGTGAATAGTAACTTGTGAATAGTAACTCATGAATAGTAACTCATAAATAATAACTCATGAATAGTAACTTGTAAATAGTACTTCGTATTCGTACATAGTACCGTATACATAAATAATGTCATATACGCAAGTAGTGTCATATACATGAATAGTGTCGTATATGTGAATAGTGTCGTATACGTGAATAGTAACCCCGACACAAAAAGATAAAGTTTCACAATAAAATCTATATCAATATTTATAACACCTTAATCCAAATGTTATAAATCACTTAATAATCTCATAATCAAATATTATTAATATTACCACAATATTTTAATCATTTCTTAAACTTATAAACAATTTATTTTAATTGTTTACACTTTACTAATTAATGCATTTAATCATCCTAAAATGCCAAACTCATAAGATTTCATCACCAATAACCAAAACTCTCATAAAAAATCTGCATATACCTTATATAGGATTCTCAAGCCATAAAATCCTATTTTCCAATTTTCTTACTTCACATAACATATTTAATTCATTTACTCATAACTAGTCCATTTTCATGAAAAATACCAAATTAGTACAAATAAATTTTCTTTTCTGGGATTTAGCAGAATATAGTCCCATATTGAACATATATTTTTCTCAAAATTTTTAAAATTCATTTACTATTTTTCATATGGCTAAAACCGCCGAATATTTAGGCATTTATCAAAAATTGTACTTTTGTCCAAAAATTCCAAAATTTACAGGGTACAATGCTGTTATATAGATGTACTCCCAATAAAAATTTCTCTAATGTTAGAGTTAACCACAAGGAGTTATAAGGGTTTACTTTTAAAATAGTCTTTTCCCATAAAATTCATAACTCCTAATCTATACATCCAAAAATCACCATTTTTTTGGACACAATCTAGAAAAACTCATCAAATTATCATTTCAAATATTTTTAGAATTTTTTACGGTTGAAAAAATTACGAAACTGCCCCTAGCAGAAACCCCTTACTTACAACGGTTGAACGAAAATAATATTCCTTACGAATATTGAACGAAAATAATATTCCTTATGAATATTAAACGAATATAATGAATATTGAACGATAATAATATTCATACGAATACGAAAAATAATATCTCTTCAGAATATAAAAAAATAATAACCCTTACCTCAGAAGAAGACTAGATATTGGAGTAGTGAAGTAGCAGACTACTCTTCTTCTTTCTCTCTATAGCTTCTATTTCTATAATTGCTCTTGTGAGACTTAGTGAATTGGTGAGAAATGAAGGAAGAATGAACTTCTATTTATAGGAAAATATAGTTTCGATAATTGCACGTTTTGGGGCTCGAAATATTATAGTACAATACCTTTAACTTTTCTTTCATTTTTAATTTAGTCCTGCAAGTATTATCAAACTTGCACCACCTCCCCTAATAGTAAATCATGTGACTCAATAGTTCTAAACATGCGAAAAAATTAATTATGGTATAGTACCTTCAACTATACCTCCATTTTTAATTTAGTCATGCAAGTATTATCAATCTTGCACCAACTCCCCTAATAGTAAATCATGTGAATCAATAGTACACACATGTGAACACATAGTTATAAGCATGTGAATTAATAACAATTAATTTCTCATTTATTCGATTAATTACCCGATTGGTCAATATAACCTCCAGACATCAATTATTATCAGAATAGATGTCGATTTCCACTAACACTAATAATCCCAACACAATGAAACTATCAATTTTATCTTTAATCAACACGAACTTATTCATTATTAATATTATAACTCACAATATTTAACAAACCTGTGTCGTTCCGTGAAAGAGGGGCTTTCCGATAAAGATTTCTCCTTATTGGCGCGCAATTAGGTGACCAAACCTCTGCTTGACAGAACTTCTAGACATTGTCAATATTGAAAATAATAATATGAATAACTTTGTCATCTCAATTATTGATTTAATAATATAAATATTGTGACAATGATTGCACACAAAATCAAGGAATTTATGTCCAGTCCATCTCTCTCAACATCCTGGTTACTAGGTAACGATCTTCTCTTTGAGGACTGGTAAACCATGCAGATGTTGTGCCACTATGCTGCAACTTTGGTAGCCTGGTTATTTGGTTATGTTGATGTCTTTGTTTTTTAGACCTAATGTGTGTTACGAAATTGTTGTCAAGTGATAGTTTACACACAAACGTACTAAGATAATTACTACTCACGCGCACAACTGTATAAATTATTGAGAAAAGAGGCACACAAATTTACGTGAAAAATCCAAATTGAAAAACTGCATAGAGAAATCTCAGAACCCCACTTTGAGAACTATATGAAGTATAATTCTTCCTCACTATCCTTTAACAAAGAGATTACTCGATCTTTCTAACTCTTTATAGAAATATGTGAGATATTCCAACTAATCTTGCTTTCTATATGCTATATGTTCTCAAGTGGTATAGTAGAGATTCATGGGACAATGCATTCAATTGCTTACTGTTAATGCCAAGATTTGTCCATGCGCCACAATCCCCCAAAGCGTGTCCAATCTTGCACAGAAACAAAATCACACATAAAGCTTGACGGCTTGGGCCGTTGGGGGATATCTCTGGTGTGAGAATAAGTACAGGTTGTACAAGGTTTAACAATTGAGGTATTTTAGTGCTAGAAAATAATAAGTTGTGTGTACCTTAGAACTAGGGTATAGCCTTGCATTTATAGTAATCACACCTCCTCTACATGCCTTTTCCCGTATGGAAATATGATTCCTTAATGTGATTGAACTGAATCTCCATGAAGGATGGAAGTCGGATTATATCCTGACACTTATCTTAGGAGTTAAAGACCAAATATAATTAGAAATCTTGGATTCCTTAAAATTCTCTAATTGCCCAAACAGACTCCTACACAGAAACTTCCTCCACGTAGGCTATGGCCCACCAAATCCACTAGGCCCAAATAATCTTTCCCCAATACTGCTCCCAGTCGTCCATTATAATGGAAAATTTAATGGATTAAAAGCCCAATAATTACATAATAAATATTAGTACACCAAACCTAAAATTAGATACCTCGATAACATACCCAACACTCATTGTTGGGCCCCTACATCACCCTTAATGAGCCGTATTCAGGGAAACATGCGAAGATGGAGGGTCAAATATTTCAAAAAAGACCTTTCGCCCAAAACAACCGCCATATTTTTACATCTCAGATTTTAAGAGCTTACGAGCTTCCTCTACAAACTCTGTTCTTCACTGCAATCTCATCTTTCCAGTAAAGATTTAAAAAACTCCTTCAACTTCCAGACGATAATGGCTGCCACCAACAAGTTTTCATCCTCTGTCTATTCTAGATCTGGAACAATTATAACCGCCAAAGAAAGCAACCCCATCGTATCCGTCTTTATCTTCACCACTCCACCTCCGTCTCAACCACAACCATAACATCCAACGATCTCCTTCTTATTAATATTCCACCATCAACCAACACCATCCCCAATAATCCATAAAAAAGCAACTTATCTTAACACTGTCAAGCTCTTCCGCACAACCACTAGCTCCTGCCAAACTCATCGAAATTAGAATCCGAAAACTATATTCCTCCGAAAAAGCTTTCACCTATATAAATACTCAATCTACTATCCAGAGCCACCAAATAGATGCCATTCAAAAATAATTTTAGATTCTAAATGAATACGACTTCCGAGCACCCAACCTATCCGAAAGGATGTATTGGCAACCAAAAGGAGAATAGGTTGCCATACCCCTCTGGGCTCTTAAGTATGGTATTTGATTTCCTTTAAATGAATTCATCATTTCTTTTCTCGGATTCGTTGGAACCGGGTTCGCACAATTGATGCTGAACACGTACATCCATCTAATCTGCTTCATTGCCTTCTGCCGAGAATACAATATTACCCCTAGATTAGATTTTTTTTCTTCACTTTGTTCAGTGTCGGCCGATCCAAGGAACCCATTCTACATCAAATGAACCTCCGAGTTGGGAAGTCCACTTGCATCAATAACCGTTCCAGCAACAAAGGGTGGCATCCCCGATAGATATTAGTCAAGGGTACCGATCTCACTCTTCTTCTTAACTGAGCTACCCCCGAAGACCCCATTACCAAAGTCACACGTTTTTTGAAGAACATGGTGAAAGTAGTATGCACACAAGCCAATCATGTTTGATGATAAAACATATACTTTGTAAAAATCTTATTCATTTATTAATAAAAAGTATTAATTTATTAAAGGCTTTTAATTATCTATATGATGTTGCTTTATAATATGTGATAAACTCATGGTTTTAAGCAATGCTTTTAGAATAATGATTATGATCATTCTAATGAGATCTAAATTCTTAGAAAGCTTAAAACTAAAATAGTTCCCAATCGTTGGATTACTAAATTGGGGATTAGTGAATCCGGATAGATTGGTACATACGTTGCTTGCTCATTGGATGAGGATGATTGATCTCATAATCATTTGTGTGGAGACACTAGAGCAAGTATGTAGGTGCTTATTAGAAAATAAGTTCACTGAACGTAGCTCGCTAAGGAATACCTAATATATTTTTACTTGTTTGTCAATAGAAATTCCTGTAGTGATAGTAGTACAAGTGATCCTTGGACTTGAGATCATCATAGTATCTTGTGTATGATGAGTTATACTTTGACTTATTCCTTAAGACCCTTAGGGTATATTAAAGGGTATGCTTGAGTATAATAAGTTGTATATGAAGATAATGTATGATCAATAAAGAATCTACCACTTCTAGTAAAAGAAGAGAAATGTCTTATGTGATTCGATAAATGATAACCCAGAAGTCCTTGGCCAAGGCAGGATAAAATTAGAAGGGAGTTTCTAATTTGCATTATTAGGAGTTATGCATTTAAGAATCGAAATGCATATAATTAAATAAAATAAGACTTGACAGTAATTTCATGTCTTATATTTAATTGAGACATTGTATGGTGGAAGGATTGAATTGTACGGTAACTATTTACTCAAAGTTTCTTTTATGATTAATGTTGAAATCTATATTATCTGGAAAGTTGTTAATCGCTATGGGAGACTTATCCCTATTGTAGAATAAATATTATTTATTTAAATAAATTAATAGTTTAATTTATTTATTTAAATAAGATTATAATTGTTCTAATTGATTTATTCATAACCGGTTTAATATGGAGAACCTAAAGGGTCACACTATAAAAGGAAGAATAATTATTTAAGAAGTTAATGGCATAATCTTAATAATAAGTTAAGTATATTTAATTTAATTTATGGTGATAGAATAAATTAAATAGCTTAATATTTATTATTTAATATTTTGGAAATATTAAATACAAATTAATAAGAGAAGTCTTATTATTATTATTACTATTACTATTATTAAATTCTTAAAGAAGTTTGAGAATTAATTAATAAAAGTAATCTCATATATCCTAATAAGATTAAGAGGCTAATTAATTAAAAGAGTTTAATTAATTATTCCTAATAAGATTGTGAGCCTAATTAATTAAAATTGTTTAATTAATCAAAATAAAACCTAATTCATTAATTGTTAAGGAGGGTTGCCTACATCTATAAATAAGAGAAGTCTTATTATGAGTGTGGGTTGTTGATTTTTTACAATGACGTAATTTCAATAGTTGGGAGAGTACACCATTTTCTATGGGAGATAGAAAAACTAGGATACGTTTTGCCAAATACCCATCTTCTTGAATCTTTCTTTTTCCTTGGTGGATCACCTCTAGAGGCCAAACACTTGGGTGGCTAACGTTGATCAAAGGAAGGAACCAAACCCGGTGGATTCAAGTTGAACGCGAAAGGATTTGGAGGTGAACTTGTGAGACCCCAGATTTTACGAATAAAGATTTAATTTTCTCGAAATATTTTTTTTCAAAATTTTGGTGTGGGTTTGAGATAACGTTATAGTTGTGGGTAATATTTATAAATTTTACAAAGTACGCAAGTTGTTATATAATATTCGATTGGTCGGGGAATATTCGTTTTAACAGGGAATATTTGTACAAAGGCATAATCATTGGTGGACCCCACAACGGAATTATTGTCGGATTGAGAAAACGACAAAAATATTTTTATGAAAATAACGGCGGAAGTTTTACCGTTAAAACTGTTAAACTACTCGGTAGTAAAAGTACGATGAATACGCCAGAGTGCACAAGAGTAATTACGGTATTGGTTATTGATGCTTACATGATAAGTCACTCGGTTATATTCAATTATTGCTACGATAATTCTTTGATCATATCTCTCATATTATTGATTCGATTATTGTCACAGTATCATCTGCGTTATATGATATACTATTAAATCAATAATTGAGACGACAAAGTTGTTTATATTATTAAATTGCAATATTTACAATGTCTAGAAGTTTTGTCAAGGAGAGGTTTGGTCACCTAATTGCGCGCCAATAGGGAGAAATACTTATCGGAAAGCCCCCTATTTCCTGGGAACAACCTGGTTGTTAAATATTATGAGTTATAATATTAATGATGAATAAGTTCGTGTTGATTAAAGATGAATTTGATAGTTCCATTGTGTTGGGATTATTGGTGTTAGTGGAGGTCGACATTTATTTTGATAATAATTTATGACTGGAGGTTATATTGTTCAATCGGGTATTCAGGGCACTTTTTGTGTTGGAGTACTATTCATGAGTTACTATTCACGAATTACTATTCATAAGTTACTATTTACGAGTTACTATTCATGAGTTACTATTCATGAGATACTATTCACGAGTTACTATTCACGGGATACTATTCACCTGAACAAAATATATTTCTTTTCGGTCCAAATCATTTTTGGGTACAATATTATTCCATGAGGAGATATGCTAATTTTTCAGACCGTTGGTTGAAATTATAATAGTAAATCAATATGGATCGTTGGTTTAAAGTTTTAATAGTGAATTAGTATGGACCGCTGGTTTAAAGTTTTAATAGTGAATCAGTATGGACCACTGGTTTTCAGTATGGACCGTTGGTTTAAAGTTTTAATAGTGAATCAGTATGGACCGTTGGTTTAATGTTTTAATAGTGAATCAGTATGGACCGTTGCTTTAAGTTTTAATATGGATCGTCCATTTAAAAGTAAATCAATCTGGACCGTTCATGAATTAGTTACTATTCAGTTCATTCTCTTATAAATAGAAGCTCATTCCTTCATTATTTCTTACGAATTCACTGAAACTCTAAGATAGAAATTATAGAGAGAAATTGTAGAGAGAAGCTATAGAGAGAAAATCTATAGAGAGAAAGAAGAAGAGAAGTCTGCTACCTTTCTATTCCAATATCCAGTTTCTTCTAAGGTAAGGGGTATTATTCTTTCATATTCATGAAGAGAATTACTTTCTTTCAATACTCGTAAGAGTTGTTATTCCATTCTTCATTATTATGTTGGAATAATGCTTAAATCTTGCATACATGGTGAAATTCTTCTATTATTCCATTCCTTATTATTATGTTGGAATAACCTGTCTATGCGAAGTACTGCATACATGGTGAAATTCTTCTATTATTCCATTCCTTATTATTATGTTGGAATAACCTGTCTATGCGAAGTACTGCATACATGGTGAAATTCTTCTATTATTCCATTCCTTATTATTATGTGGGAATAACCTGTTTATGCGAAGTACCACATACATGGTGAAAATTTTCTATTATTCCATTATTTATTATTCTGTTGGGAATAACCTGTCTGTGCGGTCTCTATCGCATGCATGGTGAATCCTTCTGTTATTCCATTCCTTATTATTCTGTTGGAATAACCTGTCTATGTGGATTACCACATGCATGGTGAATGATCCTTTATATCCATTCCTTATTAAATTGTGGAAATGATCTGGTTACGTTGATTATGATAAGAGTCATAATAAAAGCATTGGACTGATGAAAATCATGGGTATATGAAGTATTAGTAAGTGTTATGATGAGTTATGCTGGTTATTATGTGAAAACATGAAAGTTTCTTAGAAATCACAAAGGGTTAAAAATCAGATTTTAGAGAAAATGAAACATGAAATTCAATTGACCATATCTCCTATTATATTTTGAATTTTTGAGTGTGGTCAAGTTCTAGAGTTAGATCTATGAGTTTTGTAGCATCTCCAAGTGGAATCACTGGAAAAGGTGTTGTAGATTTTCGTGTGGACTGATTTTAGTAAAGGAGTCAAAAGCTGGAAATTACCGAAATGCTACTGTCCAAATTTTTAGAAGGGCTGTTTCGGCCACTTAATTTGTGAGAAAAATTCTGGCCTTTTGGGACATGAAAGTATATGGTATAAGGTAGCTCCTGTCCAAAAATGAGTTCATTCCGACTTAAAATGAGCAAGTTATGACCATTTCAATATTTAGGTTTTTTTGACGAAAAACGCTATAACCGGAGTTCTATAACTCCGATGACCATGAAATTTAAACTAGAGGCTCACGTTAACATGTGTAAGATCCTGCCAAGATTTGGGAATTTCTGGAGTTAACCTTGAGGTAGCTAATTTCTTAAGGAATTAATTAGAAATTAATTTTTAAAAAATAGTAAATGAATTTTAAAAATTCCGAGAAAAATATATGTTCATTATGGGACTATTTTCTGCTAAATCTCAGGAAAAAAATATTTTTGGAACTGATTTGGTATTTTTCATAAAAATAGTTTAGTTACGAGCATATTAGTTAAATATGTTATATGAAGTAACAAAGTTGGAAAATAGGATTTTGTGGCTTGGAAATCCTATATAAGGTATATGAAGATTTTTGATAAGGGATTTGATCATTGGTGATGAAATCTTATGAGTATAGCATTTTTGAATAACTAAATGCATTATTTGGTAAAGTGTAAACAATTAAAATAAATTGTTTATAAGTTTAAGAAGTGATTAAAATATTGTTATGATATTAATAATATTAGATTATGAGTGGTTGATAATATTTGGATAAATTTAAAGTCTTTAATATTTATCCTTGTTTTCAGTTGATTAATGTTTATATCATTGTCATCATCCTCATGCTTATATGGTAATAAAAGTTATCTTGGCTTACGTGCAAAGATGGACTATGGATTATTGAATTGTATATCTTTAGCTTACGTGCAAAGATGGACTATTGGTTGTTGGTTTTATAGTTGTATATCTTTGGCTTACGTGCAGAGATGGACTTGGTATGATTATGACTAGGGATTTTTCGGTATAGTCATGACCATTGATGATTTAATGAATATACTTGGTCCGTAGTACAAGGATGATTAGAAGATGTGGTTAATTTATTAAGCTGAGTCTCAGCGATAAAAGTTGATGGAAACATTTTTTAAATCATAGAAGATAGTAGGTTTTATTTTCTACTTGACTCTAATTAGATTGCTTATTCCGCTGCAGTTAAACTTGATGTCTATTGTATTTTATCAATTTAACATTGTTGAAGACTATTGATAATTTATTCTGCATTATCTTAATCATAATATTTCTTACTGGGCTAGTTGAGCTCACCCTTTCTTTCACTGTTCTCTTTAGGAAATGAGAATATAGCTGGGACAAGTCGGGGAAAGGAGTGACGGTCCAGATGATAGCATTAGTAGTCCTCACTATTCTGATTAAATAGTGTGACAATAAATATAATGAGGACTCCTTTGAGTTTGTATACTGTCTAGATGACAATATACGTATTAAAACTCTTAGATTATGTTTTGTCGTATTTTACACGACAGTTGTATTATTAAGTTTTATTTGAATTTTGTACCATGTATTTGGCGACTCAAGATGGGTGATTTAAAACTTTTTTTTGGGGGCGTCACAGAACTTGTACCTGAGGAAGCTCAAATCTTCAAGGGTATAATTCTTGTTATTTATCTTTTTGTTTAATTAATAATTGTGCATAAAGGATGATCCGGGTATATGCTTTGTAAAGTTTTAAAACTCTATTTTATCACATTTTCGCTTACTTTGTGCAATTTGATTGCGTTCATAAATATTACAAACCTAACAGTGACATCAGAGCTAAACCTTTATGTGAATTATTAATTGTTCAGATTCGATATGTATGTTGATATGTGTTTAGAACAATTTTTTTGGGCATAATTATTGGTATAGAATCATGTTTTGGGGAAAAAACTGTATAATTCGCGAACTGAAAAAATAAATTTTGGAGATTAGCGCCACTCTCCAAAAACAAAAATATATTTTTTCTATTTTGATTTTTATTAAGATAAAAGGTTTATTTTAATTAAAATTAAATTAAATATTTTTTTAATAATTCTAAATTAAAATTAAAGTAGTTTATTTTAATTTGAAATTGAAATAAAATAAAGTTGTTTATTTAATTGGAATTGGATTCCACGTTTGTTTGAATAAAAGAGTTTATTCAAAAATTTTATATTAACTTGGAATTGGATTCCATGTTTGTTTTGAATAAAAGAGTTTATTCAAAAAGCGTTTTATATTAACATATAGAATTGGATTCCATGTTTTCTTAAACAAAGAATTTTATTAGATATGGAATAAGATTTCATATTATTCAAAATAAAGGAGTTTATTTATGAATAGGAAAGAGAATCCATGTTTCCTTAAATAAAGGAGTTTATTTAGATATGAAATAAGATTTCATATTATTCAAAATAAAGGAGTTTATTTGTGAATAGGAAAAAGAATCCGTGTTTCCTTAAATAAAGGAGTTTTTTAGATATGGAATAAGATTTTATGTTATCCAAAATAAATGAGTTTATTTTGACAAGGAATTGGATTCTATAATTAATTAAAATAAATGAGTTTATTTTGATTAAAGAATTTAATTAAAATAAAATAGTTTATTTTATTCAAAATTTGATAAATTAAAATAAAAGAGGTTTATTTTGATTTAAATTTGGATTAAAATAAATGAGTTTATTTTTATTCAAAATTAGATTTTATGCTAACTAAATTTGCCCATTATATGATATCAATATATATATTGAATGTTTATTATTCATGAGATGAATTTATTTATTGATGCATATGTTGATATGTATGATAATAAATGGAATTGATTATAGAATATTGACCATTGTGATTGAATTTTATTTTAGTTGGATGCGAGAATGTATGTGTTTTGTTAAATGGGGTTTGCGTACCTCGTCTTCTCTAATTTTTTCTTAATGTAAATTATAACTCCCTCCTGTGTACTTTTCCTTGACTACTGATCAAGGTTTTTATTTATTTTAAATAGTTTTGTAATAGGAATAGTTAGAATTAATTTTGAAGAATCGGAGATCAAGGAGCAAGGAGCGCTTGAAGACCCGTTTGTAATGGAGCCTGAGATTTAAATGTAATAGTTATATTTAAATTTAATTCTTGCACCCTAGGTTTGACCTTTTGGTTCACTTGGTGGCTTTTGTGAATCAAACTAGAATAAAGTCTATAATCAATCCGGGTAGAATATAGTATTCTATATATGCATGCTTATATTATATATATATATATATATATATATATATATATATATATATTATGCAAACATGCTTCACATGTTAATTAATATGACGCGTATTTTATATATATATATGTGTATGCGCGCTAAACAAGATGAGACAAATTAATAACAAACCCCTCAAATATTTTATATTAAGTTGTAACGTTCAAAGATATTTGGAATATCGAACATCGCCTTCTAGCATGATAGAAACAATAGAGTATTGAATATTTAATATGAGTTTGTTGTGCACACACAAGACAAGTATTAAATATTTAAGATGTTGTTTTTATTACATATGATGTTTATAAGGAATTGAACATTACTGCTTTGTTGTGCACACACAAGGGCTGTAGTTTTCTCTTCACTGTTATGGAAATGCTGGGTCTGACTTAACTTAAATCATTTTAGTTCGGATGTGCACACACTTAACCATTATGATTTAAGAGGCAAAATACAGGGAGTTGCATAATTTTATGTAATTGACAAGAGTTGTCTACCTATTTATTTATATATAGTTTGTTATGTCACCACAAGGCTATATACATTTGAAATGGGATCCTTATTCTCACTAGAAAATCTTTAATTAGATTTTGCCGAACTATATAATTGAGGGTACTATAGTTTGATGAAAATAGTGGGAGATACCAATTTAAAATAAGACCTATATTATTTTGGTAATTAATAAAAGAATGTATGCTAAAATGTTTTTAACTATAAATTCATTTATAGAATTTTACAATGTCTAAAATTACTATCATTGCGTAGCATATTAGATGCTAAATTAATCGGACCGAATTAAACGGATTGGTTAAGGAAATTTGAGAATAGTTCTCACGGCTGAAAAGTTATCTTATGTCCTTAATACGCCTATCCCTGCAATGGTTGCAGACAATGCCTCTGAGGAAGAGATTACAACTTGTAGAAAGTGTCAAGATGATGTACAGTTAGCTCAATACATCATGCTCGTATCCATGAGTAACAAGCTTCCGCATCAACATGAAAATGTGGATACTCCTATTATATTCCTGCACATTAAGTAGTTGATGGTGAGGAAAGTAGGACTAATAAATATCAGATATCTAAGGAGCTCTTCCAATCTAGAATGACCGATGAAACTACAGTACAGACAAAAGTCCTTAACATGATCAATTTGATTAAACAATTAGGACAACAAGTTTTGTCATGGATGGAGAGTTGAGTAAAGATTTGATTTTGCAGTTACTCCCGGACTCCTTCTCACAATTGTTGTGAATTTTTCATATAAACAAACTAGATATCAGCCTCACTGACTTGCTTAACATGTTGAAAAAATGTTGAGAGTCACTTTCCAACCAAGAAAGACCAAGTCTTACTAGTAGGGGCCAAAGGATCTTCTGAAAAGAAGAACGATTCTAAAAGGTAAATAGAAAGGCAAAAATAAAGGATAATAAGAACAAAATAGATACAGATAGCAAAGGAGTTTGCTTCCACTGCAATAAGCCTGGACATTGGAAAAGAAACTATGAGAAGCATCTTGCAGAGGCTAACCAGAAGAAGCTTAGTGAAGTTTCGGTTACAAATATAATTTTGTTCATGATTTAAAATAAATTTTTCTTTAAGTCAAGGTTCTACTTGGGTATTGGATACCGACTTTGGTTATCATAAATATAGATTTATGAAAGGACCAAGCAGAAGTAGAAAGCTAAATAAAGATAAATAATCCTATGTATGGAAAATGATGCAAAGGTTGCTGCATTAGCCATAGGAACTTATATTTTAATATTGCTTACGGGCAAGTCTATTAAGTCAATAAGTTAGTATTGTATTCCAGTTCTCGTTAGAAACAACATTTCCATTTTGTTGTTGGACAATGAAATCTTTGGTATTATATTTAAGAACAATTGCTATTCTATTTATAATAATAATGTTTTGTATAGAACTGGAATGTTACTTGATGGATTTAGTATACTTGACTTACGTGAAAAATAATTTTGCATATTGAACAAATTAGTATAAGAAAAGGAGATGATCATTCAAAGAGTTGAATGTGTGTATTTGCTAAAACACAAGTGTGAATTATTTGAAAGGTTCAAAGAATTCGGAAATGAAACTAATTTGAAAAGTATTAAGATTCTTTGATTAGATCAAGGAATAAATACTCGTGTAATAAGTTTTCAGATCATCTTAAATGGTTTTCTCATAATGGACGCCTCCTAATACGCAATAATTAATTGATGTATCTGAAAGAAAAAATTGTACCTTGTTGGACATAGTGATGTCCATAATGATTTTACCAACATTCCGCTATTCTTCTAGGGTTGTAATATCCAGAGTGTTAATGATAACGATCCTTAAAGAAGGAAATGAATGAGTTAAAAGAATATATAATACTCAAAATATAATTAAGTTCAAGTGAAAGTTATGAAATAAAACCTAAAATTTGTTGAAGTAATGAATGTGGTAGGAAAAATATAAAACTTATATTAAGGAAATGTGTTGAAGATATTCAACGATAAATTTTGAAAAGAGATTTGGTGAAAACCGAGTAAGGGAGGTTTCTTTGATTCAGAGGACGAAATCCTTATAAGGAGGGAAGGATGTGACAACCTGAATTTTCATAAGTTATAAAAATAAGAATTTAATAATTAAAATTCTTATTATGAAGCGATATATATTTTGAATTATGTGATTTGGTGTGAAGAATTATATACATATATGTTGGAGAATGTGAGATTTAATAGTTAATTAAACTATTAAAGAAATTAAATAATATTAGTTAATTGAATTAAGTTGAAATTATGTTATGAGATAATATAATTTTGATTGTTTATGACTTGTGGGCAATGGAAATTATTATGAGTTAAGTTTCATAAATAGTGTGAATAATTCACTTAATTAAAATAGTGAATTAATACAAGTATAATTGATTTAATAAAGTGAGAAGGTAATATATTGCATGAAAATGTAAATGTTAGTATAATCTTGAGTAAAATATTTATTAAGTACATTAAATATTTTAGTTGGAAACTTTATGAAATAAAATGAATATTTATGGTATTAAAGAAATATTTCATGAAATTTGTTATGGGATAATTTATTTATGTGTGATAAAGCAGATGAGATTTATACGTATTTTATTATTACGCGAGTATAATGGTGATATTTTAATTTAATTAAATAATTAAATTAGAGGAGTGAGAATTTATTAAATAATGTTATGATTATAATGGTTGAATAGAAATTATAATTTTACTGATCAGTTTAATTTTATTTCTTAAGGAATTAAAGGTACATAATCTAGTTTATATTTCTAATTTATGTGTTCTTGTGTTTCTTTTAAAATTGGGGTTTTAGTTAATGAATTTGTGGGTTATGATGTTATATATGTTATTAGATTTTATAATTTCATAATGGTCATCTAAAAACGATTTTTTAGAAATTAAATTCATGTATTTATGCTAAAAAAGAGGAATTTGGGTTTTGATGGTAGTGTATGTTTTGGTGTACTTTGAGACTAAAATTGATGATGAATTCGTGATTGAAACTTTAAATTAATGGATGATTGTTGTTCTCCTCTATAAAACGAAAACAACGCAACTTGAACGGATCGAATTGGTTAAGAAACAAATTCGTGATGAATGAATACACTTAGCATATTAAAAATATGAAAAATTCGTATAAACCAATTAAAATTAGTATAAACCAAGTCCCACATCGACTAAATTGAGAACTTCACCCCTTTTCTAAACCTATAAATAGAAGGGCTTGTCCCTTTGTTTCATTCACCAACAATAAGGCCTCAATTTTGAGAAAGGCTTTGTTGTGGGAGGACTTTTTATAAAGATCTCCTTAGTTAAATCTTGGTTGAGTACGTATTCAGTTTGTGGAATTAAGTATTTTTGGGTATGTTTCTTATTTAATTTTTGGTAATGTTATTATTTTAAATATTGTATTTAGTTTGTTAGTTAAAGTTTGAATTTTGGAAGTTTAGTAAGTTTTGTTAGTAAACTAGTTAGTTTACTATGTTTATTTTGGCTTAGAATTGATTATGTAAATGAGTTCTAATGATTGTAATTAGAGATATGGACTTATTTGTAAAGAAAGTTGGGTTGGAACGAGTCGAGGCGAGTTTTGGATGTCAAAACAAGAAGTCCGAAAAACTAGTGGACTGTTGATCCAAAAATGAAAACTTGGGGTTTGCTAGATTGTTTAGAAAATTTTGAGCTTTTGGTATGTTATAGTAAACTGAATAAGCTTTCCATAGACTCTGGAACAGACTAATTCTGACTTCAGAGCAAAGAGTTATGACTATTCAAAGTAGTCGCGTCAAAACTGTCTAACCAACTCGGGGCAGTCACCTTGAACTAATTTTCTGTAATTCTGTGTTTGGAATTTGGTAAAGGTCAAAGAATAAAAGTTGTAGTCCCAGAAGTTAGATTAGCGTGGGCTCAAGAATCGCTCAAAAATGTTTTAAAACGGAAAAGATATGACTTTTTTAGCGAGAGAGGGTAAAGTTGGGAAAGAATGAAAAATAGTTTTGAACGCCCCTTTTTTAACATTGTTTTGGACTGTCTATCTTATCCGAAATGGGTGTCCAATAACTTTTAAAAATAGGTTAATATGATGTTTACAGCATATCCAAAGTTGGATGTTATCGGACTTATGAGATATAGCGTAAAGTTTACATTACAACTACTATGCGTTGCTATGTGACTAATAGTCGATGTGTATGATTATATAATTGTGTAGGGCACGTGAAGTGCAGATAACTGTAAGTTGTTAAATTGTTATTGGTAAACAACGATCAAGGCAAGTCTTTCGGTTCCTATTTTCTACGTGGACTTGATGAACTGTTTTAAATTGCATGATATGATATATGTGTTGTAAGCGAGCATGATATGTTATACATGTTGTAATCATGTTGTTGAATTGTAAGTTGGGCTATCTAGTGTATATGGATATCTATTTATGATGTAAGACTTTGTATAGTCATTTTGTTGTAACGATTCATGATATAAATTTGAATCGAATGGATGTAATATAAAGGTTGCGATTTAGGGCAATACAAAAGGAAATGTATAAAAATTTTAAATATTCCGCATTTTTAGTGATTTAATATCGAATAATGATGTAATGATAGATTAAAGTCGTATTGTTAACGATCGAGAAGGAGAATATTATTGTCTGAATTTTTGGGGTCATTTCAGGGGTCATGCCCTAGAAATGGTTGCATAACTACTGAAAAGGTAACCTCAAAATTTAAATTAGAGACTCCATAAAAGTTATGGACAGGGAGGATTCCTAATCTTAAGTATGTTAAGATAAGGGGTTGTCCAACTTATATGATAAGATTTCAAAAGATAAGCTTGGGATAAAATTTGACAAGTACAGATTTGTGGGACATCCTAAAGTAAGTTTAGGGTATATGTTCTATAATCCTACTTAGCAAAAGGTGTTTATTGTGAAATATGTTGCCTTCTAAGATAAATGTATTTATGTAAGACCCCAACTTTTATGAATAAAGATGAATTTTCTATAATTATCATTTTTGAATGAATTTGATATAATGTTATAGTTGTGGGTAATATTTAGAAATTTTACAAAGTACGCAAGTTTATAATATTCGATTAGTCGGGGAATATTCGTTTTAACAGAGAATATTCGTACGACGACACAATCATTGGTGGACCCCACAATAGAATTATTGTTGATTTGAGAAAATGACAAAAATATTTTATGAAAATAATGGCGGAAGTTTTACCGTTAAGCTCGTTGAAACACCCGGTGATAAAAGTATGCGAGAATACGCGTGGTTGCATAGTAGCCTACGGTATTGATTATTGATGCTTACGTGAGAAGTCAATCAGTTTTGTTCAATTATTGCTTCAGTAATTACTGCATAGTATCTCATGTTATTTGATTCAATTATTGTCAATATTTTATATATTATTAAATCAATAATTGAGATAACAAAGTTGTTAATATTATTATTTGCATTATTAACGATGTCTAGAAGTTCTGCCATGTTACTTTAATTATTAGGATATATATGTTGAGCATATTGTTATGTGCTATGTGATGCATGAAAACTGTTAGAACTTGCTGAGCTGTTGAGCTCACTCTTGTAAATAATAATTTTTACAGGTCAAGATTTCAAGGTAAGGATATGTGCTAAATGAATTATAGAGATTCATATTCACGAAGATTACTTATATTTTATGAGAAATGTATTTAATATTTTGAATGTAACATGTTGTTGAATTGTAAGTTGGTATCCAGTGTATATGGATATCTATTTATGATGTAAGACTTTGCATAGTCATTTTGTTGTAACGATTCATGAGATAAATTTGAATCGAAGAGATGTAATATAAAGGTTGCGATTTAGGGAAATACAGAAGGAAATGTATAAAAGTTTTAAATATTCCGCATTTTTAGTGATTTTAATATCGAATAATGATGTAAAGATAGATTAAAGTCGTATTGTTAACGATCGAGAAAGAGAATATTATTTTCTGAATTTTTGGGGTCGTTTCAGTTGGTATCAAAGCTGTAGGTTATAAATCTTAGGTAAGAGTACCCTAGGCTATAACCTTAGAGAATAAAGGAGAAGATGATAAAGAATAAGCTCAGATAGAGTTTGAACAATAAGAAGTAATTTAAGAAATTTATAAAGAAGGGATTAAAACATGCGTGAGAGGGTTCAAAGAAGAATCTCATAGAGTTATAAAGAATATGAATGAGGGGTTACCCAACTCCAATAATAAGGATGTAAGATGATAATAAATAGACAATGTCTATAAGAAGAGAATGATAAAGAAATTAAGAATAAAGAGT
Source organism: Panax quinquefolius (assembly GCA_020205615.1). Classification (NCBI taxonomy): domain Eukaryota; kingdom Viridiplantae; phylum Streptophyta; class Magnoliopsida; order Apiales; family Araliaceae; genus Panax; species Panax quinquefolius. The sequence goes on from CM035173.1 coordinate 63,551,429, forward strand.
TATATTTAAGTATGGTACAATCGTACTCTTTAATAGTTGATGTATGATATCTGGGCTAAACGATTCCTTCATAGAGCGAAGGTATATACGAACTAGCAACTCGGAACCTAGTTTGTTGGTTGTTTGTGGGAAACCACTCAACGTACTATATTGAAACTATTAGAGACTCAATGTGTACCAAGTGTAGAAAATGGATACATATGATGAAAATGTGGAACCCGAATGAAATGTTGAGCAATGTAAATGAAGTTAGAAATTCTTAAAGGAAGAATTGTAATATAAACAAGAAAATTCAAAGAAGAATCCTGAAGAGATATAAAGATAAGAAATGGGAGTTACCTAACTTCAATAGCCAAGATAACGAATAATGATGAATAGACAAAATCTGTAAGATTAAAAGCATAAATGAAATCGTAAATGATGAAAAAGGAAAGAAAGAGTATTGTAAAACAAAAGCGATCACGAGTAAAGAAAAGAATTTTAGGGAGATGATTATAGAATAAGATCACGACGTGATCTGTTTAAGTTATAAAATAAAGATGGTCTATAATGTTTGAATAATTATAGCTTGATGCTATGAAGATAATGTACTATGAAATAGTACGTGATAAACTCACGACGAGTTATAAATGATGAGGTATGAAAAATTCATATCGAGCAAAGAGCAAGTTATACGCAAGATAGAGTTAGTTAGAATTTCAATTGAGGACTCATGTGATGGCTGAGTTGTACAAACCTTTGTATGGGCAAGGGTTTTGTGCTTGCACTCAGTTTATCACATTGATAATCATTGGAATGTTGGTGTCGCACTATCAATGTATATGTGGCGAAAAGGTGATTCTTTTCTCGTGTGTATATTTAATAGTTAGAAACTATTAAGATTAGTCAGATATTATTAGGATTAGGTGCGGTTCTTAAAACTAATACATATGGTAAGTTCGTAACTCATAATAATATGGTATGTTTTGAACCCCTCAGCGAATGGACGTCTATGGTCTGACTAGGATAAGTTCATAAACTCATATTATTGTGGCAAGTTCCTAAACTTCCAATGTGCGGTAAGTTTGATGAACTATACTGGGGGTATAGGAAGATTGTAAGTTGAAATACAAGAATATTTAGCATAAGAGCATTAGTGGTGTTAGAAATTAAAAGAATTAGTCAGTAATGAGGTAATGAAGTAAAGATTGAAATTAATGGAGAAAATTAGATATTTCAAATCTTCTACCTTTGCTGGAATTTTAAAATTTATTGACTTCGTGCCGATGGTTGTACTTTTAATTTTTGAAAAATGTTGTATCACACTAGTGAACCAAAGAATTTTTAAAACAGTGCTATTATTCGCGTATCTATGCTGTTTGTTTCGGCTAGATAAAAAAAATATATGATTTTAAATTTTCAAAATATATTTTAATTACATGTATCGGGTGATATGATAAATGATGGAGTCATCAATGCAATGGAACCTGGTGTTGGATGTGATCATATGATCGTCAGCTCACTATGGTGAGATGTAGTATGACAACGTCATAAAAGGATTTTTGAGATTTCTTTAAGATATGAGAATATATATATATATATATATATATATATATTTATATGTATGTTTTGATTGATAACCGAGTTGTTGTAGAAGTCTATGCTATTTGATTCAGCTAGACGAATATTGAAAGATGTTCATGAAATTCAAGCGTTCTTTGTCAAACTATACCAAACCAAATTGTTTTGGTGCGAATTCAGATATTAAGAAGCTGAGGTGAACAACCCTATAAAAAGGGACATGTTATTAGAGACAATGGTTCCGAAAGTAACACATATAGTCGTTACGATGTTAAAGATATATCGTTGTGCACGCACGTGAGTAGTACGATAAATTTGATCACCTAGAGTACTTGCGCAGAGGGTGTTTTAGGTCTTTGTGATTGATAAACATTACGTTAAAAGGGTTTAAAGTGTGAAGAAGCCGGGGTGAAGCACTATTAAACCTAGAGATGAGTTCATGGTCTTGTGACCCCTCGGCATAATGGATAATCTTTTAAAATCACGAGTTATTCATACCGCTTCCCAATTATTGAAGCAATTATGGAGGATTCATGTTATTACGAAGTGAATATGGTATGATATTCTTTAGAAAGAAGTAAGTAAGTAGAGAATGTGACCTTTGAATGATGAATATATTGAATAAGTAAGAAAAGAAATTTTCAAATGAGAAGAATATGAGTTATCAAAAAAAAAATAATGTAAAACTTTTAATAGAAAAGTTTAATATTTATAGAAAGATCTTTGTGGAAAGAAGTGGTTATAGAACCCAATGAATGAATAAAGTATTAACGTAAAATCTATTTTGATTGATTGATTGAATGAAGATTAATAAATAAAATTTTGAGGACGAAATTCTTAGAAGAATGGGTGAATGTAATATCCCGAGTGTTTATGATAACGATCCTTAGAGAAGGAAATGAATGTGTTAAAGAATATATAATACTCAAAATATAATTATGTTCAAGTGAAAGTTATGAAATAAAATCTAGAATTTGTTGAAGTAATGAATGTAGTATGAAATATAAAACTTATATTAAGGAAATGTGTTGATGATATTCAATGATAAATTTTGAAAAGAGATTTGGTGAAAACCGAGTAAGGGAGGTTTCTTTGATTCCGAGGACGGAATCCTTATAAGGAGGGAAGGATGTGACAACCTGAATTTTCATAAGTTATTAAAATAAGAATTTAATAATTAAAATTCTTATTATGAGGCGTATATATTTTGAATTATGTGATTTGGTGTGAAGAGAATTATATACTCATATGTTGGAGAATGTGAGATTTAATAGTTAATTAAACTATTAAAGAAATTAAATAATATTAGTTAATTGAATTAAGTTGAAATTATGTTATGAGATAATATAATTTTGATTATTATGACTTGTGGGCAATGGAAATTATTATGAGTTAAGTTTCATAAATAGTGTGAATAATTCACTTAATTAAAATAGTGAATTAATACAAGTATAATTGATTTAATAAAGTGAGAAGGTAATATATTGCATGAAAATGTAAATGTTAGTATAATGCGAGTAAAATATTTATTAAGTACATTAAATATTTTAGTTGGAAACTTTATGAAATAAAATGAATATTTATGGTATTAAAGAAATATTTCATGAAATTTGTTATGGGATAATTTATTTATGTGTGATAAAATAGATGAGATTTATACGTATTTTATTATGCGAGTATAATGGTGATATTTTAATTTAATTAAATAATTAAATTAGAGGAGTGAGAATTTGTTAAATAATGTTATGATTATAATGGTTGAATAGAAATTATAATTTCTTGATCGGTTTAATTTTATTTCTTAAGGAATTAAAGGTACATAATCTAGTTTATATTTCTAATTTATGTGTTCTTGTGTTTCTTTTAAAATTGGGGTTTTAGTTAATGAATTTGTGGGTTATGATGTTATATATGTTATTAGATTTTATAATTTCATAATGGTCATCTAAAAGCGATTTTTAGAAATTAAATTCATATATTTATGCTAAAAAAGAGGAATTTGGGTTTTGATGGTAGTGTATGTTTTGGTGTACTTTGAGACTAAAATTGATGATGAATTCGTGATTGAAACTTTAAATTAATGGATGATTGTTGTTCTCCTCTATAAAACGAAAACAACGCAACTTGAACGGATCGAATTAGTTAAGAAACAAATTCGTGATGAATGAATACACTTAGCATATTAAAAATATAAAAAATTCGTATAAACCAATTAAAATTAGTATAAACCAAGTCCCATATCGACTAAATTGAGAACTTCACCCCTTTTCTAAACCTATAAATAGAAGGGCTTGCCCCTTTGTTTCTTTCACCAACAATAAGGCCTCCAATTTTGAGAAAGGCTTTGTTGTGGGAGGACTTTTTATAAAGATCTCCTTAGTTAAATCTTGGTTGAGTACGTATTTAGTTTGTGGAATTCGTATTTTTGGGTATGTTTCTTATTTAATTTTTGGTAATGTTATTATTTTAAATATTGTATTTAGTTTGTTAGTTAAAGTTTGAATTTTGGAAGTTTAGTAAGTTTTGTTAGTAAACTAGTTAGTTTACTATGTTTATTTTGGCTTGGAATTGATTATGTAAATGAGTTCTAATGATTGTAATTAGAGATATGGACTTATTTGTAAAGAAAGTTGGGTTGGAACGAGTCGAGGCGAGTTTTGGATGTCAAAACAAGAAGTCCAAAAAACTAGTGGACTATTGATCCAAAAATGAAAATTTGGGGTTTACTAGATTGTTTAGAAAATTTTGAGCTTTTCGTATGTTATAGTAAACTGAATAAGCTTTCCATAGACTCTAGAACAGACTAATTCTGACTTCGGAGCAAAGAGTTATGACCATTCAAAGTAGTCGCGTCAAAACCATCTAACCAACTCAGGCGATCACCTTGAACTAATTTTACGTAATTACGTATTTAGAATTTGGTAAAGGTCAAAGAATAAAAGTTGTAGTCCCGGAAGTTAGAGATTAGCGTGGGCTCAAGAATCGCTCAAAATGTTTTAAAGCGGAAAAGATATGACTTTTTTTAGCGAGAGAGGGTAAAGTTGGGAAAGAATGAAAAATAGTTTTGAAGCGCCTTTTTAACATTGTTTTGGGTATCTATCTTATCCGAAATGGGTGTCCAATAACTTTTAAAAATAGTTTAATATGATGTTTCTGACATATCCAAAGTTGGATGTTATCGGACTTATGAGATATAGCGTAAAGTTTACATTACAACTACTATGTGTTCTTTATGTGACTAATAGTTGATGTGTATGATTATATAATTGTCTAGAAGACACGTGAAGTGCGAGATAAGCTGTAAGTTGTTAAAGCTGTTATTAGTAAACAACGATCAAGGCAAGTCTTTCGGTTCCTATTTTCTCGTGGACTTGATGAACTATTTTAAATTGCATGATATGATATATATGTGTTATGTGAGCATGATATATGTTATACATGTTGTAATCATGTTGTTGAATTGTAAGTTGGGCTATCTAGTGTATATGGATATCTATTTATGATGTAAGACTTTGTATAGTCATTTTGTTGTAACGATTCATGATATAAATTTGAATCGAATGGATGTAATATAAAGGTTGCGATTTAGGAAGCAATACAAAAGGAAATGTATAAAAATTTTAAATATTCCGCATTTTTAGTGATTTTAATATCGAATAATGATGTAATGATAGATTAAAGTCGTATTGTTAACGATCGAGAAGGAAAATATTATTGGCTGAATTTTTGGGGTCGTTTTGAGGTCGTGCCCTAGAAATGGTTGCATAACTACTGAAAAGGTAACCTCAAAATTTGCGCCTAGAGACTCCATAAAAGTTATGGACGGGAGGAGGATTCTAATCTTAAGTATGTTAAGATAAGGGGTTGTCCAACTTATATGATAAGATTTCAAAAGATAAGCTTGGGACAAAATTTGACAAGTACAGATTTGTGGGACATCCTAAAGTAAGTTTAGGGTATATGTTCTATAATCCTACTTAGCAAAAGGTGTTTATTGTGAAATATGTTGCCTTCTAAGATAAATGTATTTATGTAAGACCCCAACTTTTATGAATAAAGATGAATTTTCTATAATTATCATTTTTGAATGAATTTGATATAATGTTATAGTTGTGGGTAATATTTAGAAATTTTACAAAGTACGCAAGTTGTTTATAATATTCGATTAGTCGGGGAATATTCGTTTTAACAGAGAATATTCGTACGACGACACAATCATTGGTGGACCCCACAATAGAATTATTGTCGGACTGAGAAAATGACAAAAAATATTTTATGAAAATAATGGCGGAAGTTTTACCGTTAACTGTTGAAACACCCAGTGTTAAAAGTACAGGAATACGCGTGGTTGCATAGTAGCACACGGTATTGATTATTGATGCTTACGTGAGAAGTCAATCAGTTTTGTTCAATTATTGCTTCAGTAATTACTGCATAGTATCTCATGTTATTTGATTCAATTATTGTCAATATTTTATATATTATTAAATCAATAATTGAGATAACAAAGTTGTTAATATTATTATTTGCATTATTAACGATGTCTAGAAGTTCTGCCATGTTACTTTAATTATTAGGATATATATGTTGAGCATATTGTTATGTGCTATGTGATGCATGAAAACTGTTAGAACTTGCTGAGCTGTTGAGCTCACTCTTGCAAATAATAATTTTTACAGGTCAAGATTTCAAGGTAAGGATATGTGCTAAATTAATTATAGAGATTCATATTCACGAAGATTACTTATATTTTATGAGAAATGTATTTAATATTTTGAATGTAACATGTTGTTGAATTGTAAGTTGGTATCCAGTGTATAAGGATATCTATTTATGATGTAAGACTTTGCATAGTCATTTTGTTGTAACGATTCATGATATAAATTTGAATCGAAGAGATGTAATATAAAGGTTGCGATTTAGGGCAATACAGAAGGAAATGTATAAAAGTTTTAAATATTCCGCATTTTTAGTGATTTTAATATCGAATAATAATGTAAAGATAGATTAAAGTCGTATTGTTAACGATCGAGAAAGAGAATATTATTTTTTGAATTTTTGGGGTCGTTTCAGTTGGTATCAAAGCTGTAGGTTATAAATCTTAGGTAAGAGTACCCTAGGCTATAACCTTAGAGAATAAAGGAGAAGATGATAAAGAATAAGCTCAGATAGAGTTTGAACAATAAGAAGTAATTTAAGAAATTTATAAAGAAGGGATTAAAACATGCGTGAGAGGGTTCAAAGAAGAATCTCATAGAGTTATAAAGAATATGAATGAGGGGTTACCCAACTCCAATAATAAGGATGTAAGATGATAATAAATAGACAATGTCTATAAGAAGAGAATGATAAAGAAATTAAGAATAAAGAGTTATATTTAAGTATGGTACAATCGTACTCTTTAATAGTTGATGTATGATATCAGGCTAAACGATTCCTTCATAGAAGCGAAGGTATATACGAACTAGCAACTCGGAACCTAGTTTGTTGGTTGTTTGTGGGAAACCACTCAACGTACTATATTGAAACTATTAGAGACTCAATGTGTACCAAGTGTAGAAAATGGATACATATGATGAAAATGTGGAACCCGAATGAAATGTTGAGCAATGTAAATGAAGTTAGAAATTCTTAAAGGAAGAATTGTAATATAAACAAGAAAATTCAAAGAAGAATCCTGAAGAGATATAAAGATAAGAAATGGGAGTTACCTAACTTCAATAGCCAAGATAACGAATAATGATGAATAGACAAAATCTGTAAGATTAAAAGCATAAATGAAATCGTAAATGATGAAAAAGGAAAGAAAGAGTATTGTAAAACAAAACGATCACGAGTAAAGAAAAGAATTTTTAGGGAGATGATTATAGAATAAGATCACGACGTGATCTGTTTAAGTTATAAAATAAAGATGGTCTATAATGTTTGAATAATTATAGCTTGATGCTATGAAGATAATGTACTATGAAATAGTACGTGATAAACTCACGACGAGTTATAAATGATGAGGTATGAAAAATTCATATCGAGCAAAGAGCAAGTTATACGCAAGATAGAGTTAGTTAGAATTTCAATTGAGGACTCATGTGATGGCTGAGTTGTACAAACCTTTGTATGGGCAAGGGTTTTGTGCTTGCACTCAGTTTATCACATTGATAATCATTGGAATGTTGGTGTCGCACTATCAATGTATATGTGGCGAAAAGGTGATTCTTTTCTCGTGTGTATATTTAATAGTTAGAAACTATTAAGATTAGTCAGATATTATTAGGATTAGGTGCGGTTCTTAAAACTAATACATATGGTAAGTTCGTAACTCATAATAATATGGTATGTTTTGAACCCCTCAGCGAATGGACGCCTATGGTCTGACTAGGATAAGTTCATAAACTCATATTATTGTGGCAAGTTCTAAACTTCCAATGTGCGGTAAGTTTGATGAACTATCTTTTTGGGGTATATAGGAAGATTGTAAGTTGAAATACAAGAATATTTAGTATAAGAGCATTAGTGGTGTTAGAAATTAAAAGAATTAGTCGAGAATGAGGTAATGAAGTAAAGATTGAAATTAATGGAGAAAATTAGATATTTCAAATCTTCTACCTTTCTTTGGAATTTTAAAATTTATTGACTTCGATGTCGATGGTTGTACTTTTAATTTTTGAAAAATGTTGTATCACCTTTAGTGAACCAAAGAATTTTAAAAGCAAAGCTATTATTAGCGTATCTATCTTTGTTTGTTTTGATTTAGATAAAAAAAATATATGATTTTAAATTTTCAAAATATATTTTAATTACATGTATCGGGTGATATGATAAATGATGGAGTCATCAATGCAATGGAACCTGGTGTTGGATGTGATCATATGATCGTCAGCTCACTATGGTGAGATGTAGTATGACAACGTCATAAAAGGATTTTTGAGATTTCTTTAAGATATGAGAATATATATATATATATATATATATATATATATTTATATGTATGTTTTGATTGATAACCGAGTTGTTGTAGAAGTCTATGCTATTTGATTCAGCTAGACGAATATTGAAAGATGTTCATGAAATTCAAGCGTTCTTTGTCAAACTATACCAAACCAAATTGTTTTGGTGCGAATTCAGATATTAAGAAGCCGAGGTGAACAACCCTATAAAAGGGGACATGTTATCAGAGACAATGGTTCTAAAAGTAACGCATATAGTCGTTACGATGTTAAGATGTAATACGTTGTGCACGACGTAGTGGTACGATAGGCTGATCACCTAGAGTACTTGCAGAGGGTGTTTTCAGTCTTTGTGATTGATAAACATTCTGTTAAAAGGGTTTAAAGTGTGAAGAACCGGGGGTGAAGCACTATTAAACCTAGAGATGAGTTCATGGTCTTGTGACCCCTCAGCATGACTGGATAATCTTTTAAAATCCTGAGTTATTCATACTGCTTCCCAATTATTGAGCAATTATGGAGGATTCATGTTATTCTGAAGTGAATATGGTATGATATTCTTTAAAAAGAAGTAAGTCGTAAAATGTGACACTGAATGATGAATATATTGAATAAGTAAGAAAAGAAATTTTCAAATGAGAAGAATATGAGTTATCAAAAAAAATAATGTAAAACTTTTAATAGAAAAGTTTAATATTTGTAGAAAGATCTTTGTGGAAAGAAGTGGTTATAGAACCCAATGAATGAATAAAGTATTAACGTAAAATCTATTTTGATAGATTGATTGAATGAAGATTAATAAATAAAATTTTGAGGACGAAATTCTTAGAAGAATGGGTGAATGTAATATCCCGAGTGTTTATGATAACGATCCTTAGAGAAGGAAATGAATGTGTTAAAGAATATATAATACTCAAAATATAATTATGTTCAAGTGAAAGTTATGAAATAAAACCTAGAATTTGTTGAAGTAATGAATGTAGTAGGAAATATAAAACTTATATTAAGGAAATGTGTTGAAGATATTCAACGATAAATTTTGAAAAGAGATTTGGTGAAAACCGAGTAAGGGAGGTTTCTTTGATTCCGAGGACGGAATCCTTATAAGGAGGAAAGGATGTGACAACCCTAATTTTCATAAGTTATTAAAATAAGAATTTAATAATTAAAATTCTTATTATGAGGTGTATATATTTTGAATCATGTGATTTGGTGTGAAGAGAGTTATATACTCATATGTTGGAGAATGTGAGATTTAATAGTTAATTAAACTATTAAAGAAATTAAATAATATTAGTTAATTGAATTAAGTTGAAATTATGCTATGAGATAATATAATTTTAATTGTTATGACTTGTGGGCAATGGAAATTATTATGAGTCAAGTTTCATAAATAGTGTGAATAATTCACTTAATTAAAATAGTGAATTAATACAAGTATAATTGATTTAATAAAGTGAGAATGTAATATATTGCATGAAAATGTAAATGTTAGTATAATGCGAGTAAAATATTTATTAAGTACATTAAATATTTTAGTTGAAAACTTTATGGAATAACATGAATCATTCACCAACAATAAGGCCTCCAATTTTGAGAAAGGCTTTGTTGTGGGAGGACTTTTTATAAAGATCTCCTTAGTTAAATCTTGGTTGAGTACGTATTTAGTTTGTGGAATTCGTATTTTTGGGTATGTTTCTTATTTAATTTTTGGTAATGTTATTATTTTAAATATTGTATTTAGTTTGTTAGTTAAAGTTTGAATTTTGGAAGTTTAGTAAGTTTTGTTAGTAAACTAGTTAGTTTACTATGTTTATTTTGGCTTGGAATTGATTATGTAAATGAGTTCTAATGATTGTAATTAGAGATATGGACTTATTTGTAAAGAAAGTTGGGTTGGAACGAGTCGAGGCGAGTTTTGGATGTCAAAACAAGAAGTCCGAAAAACTAGTGGACTGTTGATCCAAAAATGAAAATTTGGGGTTTGCTAGATTGTTTAGAAAATTTTGAGCTTTTGGTATGTTATATTAAACTGAATAAGTTTTCCATAGACTCTGGAACAGACTAATTCTGACTTCGGAGCAAAGAGTTATGACCATTCAAAGTAGTCGCGTCAAAACTGTCTAACTAACTCGGGGCATTCACCTTGAACTAATTTTCTGTAATTCTGTGTTTAGAATTTGGTAAAGGTCAAAGAATAAAAGTTGTAGTCCCAGAAGTTAGATTCACGTGGGCTCAAGAATCGCTCAAAAATGTTTTAAAACGGAAAAGATATGACTTTTTTAGCGAGAGAGGGTAAAGTTGGGAAAGAATGAAAAATAGTTTTGAATGCCCCTTTTTTAACATTGTTTTGGACTGTCTATCTTATCCGAAATGGATGTCCAATAACTTTTAAAAATAGGTTAATATGATGTTTACAGCATATCCAAAGTTGGATGTTATCGGACTTATGAGATATAGCGTAAAGTTTACATTACAACTACTATGCGTTATTTATGTGACTAATAGTCGATGTGTATGATTATATAATTTGTGTAAGACACGTGAAGTGCGCAGATAAGCGTAAGTTGTTAAAGCTGTTATTGGTAAACAACGATCAAGGCAAGTCTTTCGGTTCCTATTTTCTACGTGGACTTGATGAACTATTTTTAAATTGCATGATATGATATATGTGTTGTAAGCGAGCATGATATGTTATACATGTTGTAATCATGAAATGTTAAAGTCAATTTATTACTACATTGTTTTGGTTAAATAATGATGATTGAGTAAGGAACTCAATCTTTATATTTGCTATGTGAATTAAAGCATGTATGCCATTTACTTTAATTATTAGGATATGTATGTTGAGCATATTGTTATGTCTTTATGTGATCATGAAAAGCTGTTAGAACTTCTTTGAGTTGTTGAGCTCACTCTTGCAAATAATAATTTTTTGCTTGGTCAAGATTTCAAGGTAAGGATATGTGCTAAATGAATTATAGAGATCCATATTCACGAAGATTACTTATATTTTATGAGAAATGTATTTAATATTTTGAATGTAATATGTTGTTGAATTGTAAGTTGGGCTATCTAGTGTATATGGATATCTATTTATGATGTAAGACTTTGTATAGTCATTTTGTTGTAACGATTCATGATATAAATTTGAATCGAATGGATGTAATATAAAGGTTGCGATTTAGGGCAATACAAAACGAAATGTATAAAAATTTTAAATATTCCGCATTTTTAGTGATTTTAATATCGAATAATGATGTAATGATAGATTAAAGTCGTATTGTTAACGATCGAGAAGGAGAATATTATTGTCTGAATTTTTGGGGTCGTTTCAGGGGTCATGCCCTAGAAATGGTTGCATAACTACGAAAAGGTAACCTCAAAATTCGGCCCCGAGACTCCATAAAAGTTATGGACAGGGAGGATTCCTAATCTTAAGTATGTTAAGATAAGGGGTTGTCCAACTTATATGATAAGATTTCAAAAGATAAGATTGGGACAAAATTTGACAAGTACAGATTTGTGGGACATCCTAAAGTAAGTTTAGGGTATATGTTCTATAATCCTACTTAGCAAAAGGTGTTTATTGTGAAATATGTTGCCTTCTACGATAAATGTATTTATGTAAGACCCCAACTTTTATGAATAAAGATGAATTTTTTATAATTATCATTTTTGAATGAATTTGATATAATGTTATAGTTGTGGGTAATATTTAGAAATTTTACAAAGTATGCAAGTTGTTTATAATATTCGATTAGTCGGGGAATATTCGTTTTAACAGAGAATATTCGTACGACGACACAATCATTGGTGGACCCCACAACGGAATTATTGTCGGATTGAGAAAATGACAAAAAATGTTTTATGAAAATAACGGCGGAAGTTTTACCGTTAACTGTTGAAACACCCAGTGTTAAAAGTATAAGAATAAGCGTGGTTGCATAGTAGCACACGGTATTGATTATTGATGCTTACGTGAGAAGTCACTCAGTTTTGTTCAATTATTGCTTCAGTAATTACTGCATAGTATCTCATGTTATTTGATTCAATTATTGTCAATATTTTATATATTATTAAATCAATAATTGAGATAACAAAGTTGTTAATATTATTATTTGCATTATTAACGATGTGCAGAAGTTCTTCCGAGGAGAGGTTTGGTCACCTAATTAAGGCGTGATAGGGAGAAATCCTTAATGGAAAAGCCCCCTCTTTCCAGGAACAACACAGTCGATTAATAGTGTGAATAATAATAATGATGATAAAGTTTTATTTTATTAGTATTATTAATGTAATAAAAGCGGAAAAGCTTTTTATATAAAATAGAATACTTTTATAAAGTTATTCGTTTTATTAGGCTAATAGTAAAATCTTTTATATAAAAGCAGAATACTTTTATAAAGTTATTCATTTTATTAGATTATAAATAGAATATATTATATTTTATTGTAAACCAACTGACCGTCTGTTTAAAGTAAATCGATCCGGACTGTTCATGGATTGATTCTTATTAGATCCATTCTTCTATAAATAGTAGCTCATTCCTTCATTATTTCTTATTTAATTCATTGAAACTCTAGAGAGAAAAGCGTAGAGAGAATTATTCTTCTATCTTGGCGTATTTCTTTAGCGTTTAAGAAAGCTTTGAAAGCGTAGTGCAAGTTTCTTCAAGTATATCCCCGCCCTCTGGTGAGTACTCTTCTTTATAAGGTAAGGGATATTATTTGTTGTACTCGTAAGGGGTATTATTTTTTTTCATATTCATGAAGAGAACTTCTGTTATTCCATTCTTTATTATTCTGTTGGAATAACCTGTATACGCTGTCTACCCTATACTTGGTGAAATTCTTCTGTTATTCCATTCTTTATCATTATGTTGGAATAACTTTGTCTATCGAAATATCGCATACGTGGTGAAATTCTTACATTATTCCATTCTTTATTATTCATTTGGAACATCCTGTGCATGCGCTTTTTCTGTGGGACTGGTTAAAATCTTTATTATTCTCGTTGGAATATCATATGCATGCGTTTTTCGCCGGACCGGTTAAAATCTTTATTATTATGTTGGAATATCACATGCATGCGTTTTTACGCGGACTGGTTAAAATCTTTATTATTCTTGGAATATCCCATCATGCAAAAAGTACCGCATGCATGGTGATTTCTTTTGTTATTCTATTCTTTATTATATTCAGTTGGTTAAAGTTTTAATTTCTATACTCCATGAAATTAGTGGAATATCCTTGATATTTGCGCTTCATCCAGTATCTTTTCATGGAAATATTCTTCTGTGCATTCTTGAATTTTACTCTACAAAAAAGTATCATATTGACAATTTGGACGTTATTAGTTCCTGGATAAATTAATTCTTGAACTTTTTTTATTGAATTCTTATATCATTGTCATCATCCTCACGTTTATATTTTTGCTGAAAGTCATCTGTGGCCTGTTGTGCATAGATGGACTTGGTATGATTATGATCAGGGATTATTCAGTGTAATCATGGTCGTAATGTTACAAATGATGTGGTAAAAGTCCTCATTGGCCCGTAGTGCATTGATGGACAGTTGTTGGCATGATTATGACCATTGATGAATACACGAATATCCTTGGCCGTAGTGCATGGATAATTTGTGCTTGTGATACTTATGAATATCCTTGGTAGTAGTGCGGGGATGATGTGGATTATTTATTGTCGAGTCCCAACGATAAAAGTGATGAAAAACTTTTAAATCATAAAAGATAGTAGATTTTATTCTCTACTTGACTCTTTTAATGGATTGCACGTTCATACTGCAGTTAAACTTGATGTCTATTGTATTTTATCGGTTTAACATGTTGAAGACTAATGATAATTTATTACGCATTATCTTAGTCATAATATTTAAATCTTGGGCTAGTTGAGCTCACCCTTTCTTTTCTTTGTTCTCTTGTGAAATGAGAACGTAGCTTTGGACTAGTTGTGGAGCGGAGTGTGGTCCAGATGATAGTATTAATAGTCCTCACTATTCTGTTAAATAGTGTGACAATAAATGTAATGAGGACTTATTCTGAGAGTGGATATTGTCTAGAAGACAATATTTGTCTTAAAACTCACAGCTTTCTTGTTGTATATTAAAGATTATTTTTGTATTCTGTACCATGTATTTGGCGACTCAGAATAGGTGATATATACCTATTTTGGGGGCGTCACAGTTTATCATTGAAGAGGCTAGTTGGAGGATAATAGAATCTTGAAGGGTTCAAGAACCACAAATCACTATAAGTCAAATAAGAAGAACCTGTAGATAGACCTATTGTACCACAACCGAATTATAAATCTGGAATAGTACCGAAGATACCTGGGAGGTATGGATTCATCATAGATGATGATGAGGTATGCATCATAGAAGATGATGATCCAGTTATATACGATGAGGTTAGAGTTGTAGACACTCAGAGAAATGGATTGAAGCAATCTTCTCAAAAATAGAACATTCTTTTTGATGAAATAATCAAAAGAGTTTGATTTTATCAAAAATAAGAATGCACCTAGTATGTACAAAAGGGTCAGTGGGAGCGTCGTGACATTCCTAGTATTGTATGTTGATATATTATAGATAAGGAATGACATACTAATGCTACAATCAATAAAGATAAAGTTGTCCAAAAATTCCTCCATGAATGATTTGGGAAGAGTATCGTATTTGAAAATACAAATCTATATAGATAGATTTAATAAGATGCTCGGCTTATCCCAAGAAACGTATATTCATTTGATGCTAAAGTTGTTTAGCATGACAAACTCCATGGGATGTCTCATGTTGATGAGCCCTGGAGTGTATCTCTCTTAATAGTCCCCATAGACTCATAAAAGAGAGATCACATAAGTAACTATCATATATGCAATGAAATGTATAAGACCTGATGTTGATCAGTCATATTCGGGAGAATTTCACTGTGAGTCAGTAAAAAACATCTTAAAGTACTTAATCGACACTAAGTATGTGATCATATTCATGGTGGGTCTGAATTAAAATTAGAGGGCTTAACACACTCAAGTTTTTTTTTTCAGACATACCAAGACGACAGAAAATCCACTTTAAGGTAAAGTGTTACCTTGAATAGTGGTGCAGTGAATTGGAAAGGTTTCAAGCAGCAAAGAGTTGTTGGTTTAGTGATAAAGACAAAGTATATAGCTATAAATGAAGCTGCAAGTTGATTGTTTAGATGAAAAGTTTATTACAGAACTAGGAATAGTTCCTAAGTCTCATCTTAGATCTAAACATGTGTTGTGACACTTTTATTTGATTATAGGAATCATTGAAAGATAGGAAATCACTATAGAGATAGTGGAATCTCAAGAACAACATTACATATCCATTAACTAAAGCTTATCCAACAACAGGATAATCGTCACTTTGAGAAGAAGGGTATGAAATACCATGACGATTGGCTTTAGTGCAAATGGGAGATTGAAAGTAGTATGCACACAAAACAATAATGTTTGATGATAAAGCATATACTTTGTAACAATATTATTCATTTATTAATAAAAAATATTAATTTATTAAAGGCTTTTAATTATCTACATGATGCTGCTTTATAATATGTGATAAACCCATAGTTTTAAGCAATCCTTTTAGATAATGATGATGATCATTCTAATGAGATCTAAATTCTTAGAAATCTTAAAACTAAAATAGTTCCCAATCGTTGGATTACTAAATTGGAGATTAGTGAATTCGGATAGATTGGTACATACATTGCTTGCTCATTGGATGAGGATGATTGATCTCATAATAATTGGTGTGGAGACACTAAAGCAAGTATGTAGGTGCTTATTAGAGAATAAGTTCACTGAACTTGGCTCGCTAAGGAATACGTAATGGAGTTTTACTTGTCTGTCAATAAGAATTTCTGTAGTGATAATAGTACAAGTGATCCTTGGACTTGAGATCATCATAGTATCTTGTGTATGATGAGTTATACTTTGACTTATTCCTTAAGACCCATAGGGTATATCAAAGGGTATGCTTGGGTATAATAAGTTGTACATGGAGATAATGTATGATCAATAAAGAATATACCACTTTAAGTAAAAGAAGAGAAATGTCCAATGTGATTCGATAAATGACTACCCAGTAGTTCTTGGCCAAGGCATAATGTAATTAGAAAGGAGTTTCTAATTTGCATTATTTGGAATTATGCATTTGAGAATCAAAATGCATATAATTAAATAAAATAAGACTTGATAGTAATTTCATGTCTTATATTTAA
Source organism: Panax quinquefolius (assembly GCA_020205615.1). NCBI lineage: Eukaryota > Viridiplantae > Streptophyta > Magnoliopsida > Apiales > Araliaceae > Panax > Panax quinquefolius. The sequence continues at coordinate 63,568,201 of CM035173.1, forward strand.
TTGAGACATTATATGGTGGAAAGATTGAATTGTACGGTAACTATTTACTCAAAGGTTCTTTTATGATTAATGTTGAAATCTATATTATTTGGAAAGTCGTTAATCACTAGGGAGGCTTATCCCTATTGTAGAATAAATATTATTTATTTAAATAAATTAATAGTTTAATTTATTTATTTAAATAAGATTAGAGTTGTTCTAATTGATTTATTCACAACCGCTTTTTAATATAGAGAACCTAAAGGGTCACACCATAAAGGAAGAATAATTATTTAAGAAGTTAATGACATAATCGTAATAATAAGTTAAGTATATTTAATTTAATCTATGGTGATAGAATAAATTAAATAGCTTAATATTTATTATTTAATATTTTAGAAATATTAAATATAAATTAATAAAGACGAGTCTTATTATTATTACTACTATTATTATTATTTAATTTCTAAAGGAGTTTATGAATTAATTAATAAAATTACTCTCATATATCTAATAAGATTAGAGGCTAATTTATTAAAAGAGTTTAATTAATTATTCCTAATAAGATTGGGAGCATAATTAATTAAAGGAGTTTAATTAATTAAAATAAAACTTAATTTCTTAATTGTTAAGGAGAGTTGCCTACATCTATAAATAAGAGAAGTTTTATTATGAGTGTGGGTTGTTGACTTTTTCACAACAGACGTAATTCTAATAGTTGGGAGAGTACACCCTTTTCTATGAGAGATAAAAAAAACTAGGGTTTTGCCAAATACCCATCTTCTTGAATCTTTCTTCTTCCATGGTGATCACCTCTAGAGGCCAAACACTTGGGTGGCTAACATTGATCAAAGGAAGGAACCAAACCCGGTGGATTCAAGATGCGAAAGGATTTGGAGGTGAACTTATACCCGAGGAAGCTCGACTCTTCAAAGGTGTAATTCTTGTTCTTTATCTTTTCGTTTAATTAATAATTGTGCATAAAGGATGATCCGGGTATATGGTTTGTAAAATTTTAAAACTCTATTTTATCACGTTTTTGCTTACTTTGTGCAATTTGATTGCGTTCATAAATATTACAAACCTAACACATGGTAGATCTCTTCAGATCGTTCTACAACAAGATGAAGACCATTGATTGACCCATCGAGAGTCTGGCTAATCCAACCTGGCTCTACGAGCATGATCGTAAGTCCCGAACCATATTACTTTGTTATTTAATTCATAATTAATTATTTTATAACAAATCTTTTCTCTGGTGTGCAATATCCATATTTAAACTGAAAAAGTTGATGCCTCTAGTTCTCACCCTTCCCCTATAATCGAACCAATTCCCCATCCGATCATCGATGATATTCCTGATGATGAAACAATCCCTATATCCGAAATTCTCACAAAATCACCTCGGAACCCACCAACATAAACCGAACCCCCACTTGTTGTATAACCAATATCAATCGTCCCGATGCCTCCAACGCTATCCTCTAAAAAATCTCTAGATATGACTAGGTTCAATAAACTAGTCCTGATGAAAAAGAAAAGAAGAATACAAGTCAAAACATCCACACCACCCTCTACTTCCACTGTCGAAGCTCTTTATAATCAATTACGCTCCCTAAATCCCTGATTTAACGATCATCCAAGAACCTTCATTTGGCTCTCGAATTGAAGAAATTGCATCCAAACCTCCCTTGGAAAAGGCCTGGTCAGAAGAAACTAGCCAAATTCCTCCTCCTCCTCCTGAAAAGTCATCGACCTTCAAAGGCCTACCATAGTGGTTCCTAAACATTTTCTGACCTCAAGATACGCCAGATGACTTTTCTTATGAGAATTTAATGATTTCGTCCTACCCAGATACGATGAAAAATTTGAAGGCCTCGAGACCAAGGACTTGGTAATCACTAAAACTGTCCCTATGGGTCGGATAAGAACAAATTTTCCTTCATATTCTAGTAACTTCCCTATACGCATCCTTTTAACTTTTTTAAACTGTTCTTAGGCTCTGTCCTCCTTTGGTCGACTGCTGCTTCGGGTTGAGGAGATTTTAACTCGAAAGAAAGATCTCAAAAGCATAGTCGAATGCCTCCAATCAAAACTTGAGCGTGCTGCAACCAATCTGATGGAAGAAAGAGGTAAACACATCGCCACCCAACTCCATTCTGAAGCACTGACATTGGAAGTGAAAGAACTAAAATGGGAGATATAAAACTAAAATGGAAGATATCTGAGATCACCGAGCAGAAAAAAACTCCTTGTTGATCGGGCCAAATTAAAGGGAGATAATGAAGCATTAAAGAAGGCACACACAACCCTTGCAAACCAATTCAAACAACTGTGACAACCCGAATTTTTATAGGTTATTAAAATCGGAATTTAATAATTAAAATTCTTATTATGAGATGTTTTGAGTTTGAGTATTTATATATACGTGCTATATATTTTGAAACATGTGATCTAGGGTGAAGAAAAATATATATTCATATATTGGGAAGTGAGGTTTAATATTTAAGTTAACTATTGAAGGAATAAATGAATTTTGTAATTAATTTTAAATATTTATTGAATTAAATAAATATTTTAATTAATTTATTTATTGAGATAAATAAATAATTGATGATTTGTGGTGAATTAATTTAGTAACTAAATTGATTAGTGTTAATTAAATTGAGCGATGATAATTTTATCCGAAGGATTTAATTTAAGGAAATAATTAAATTAAATCAATTGCTTAATATTTAAGAAAATAATTAAATTAAATGAATTTTTTAATTTAAAGGAAATAAATAAATTAAATAAAGTTATGTGTCTAAATTGTTAATTAAATTAGATATATAATTATAATAGAAATTATTTTAATTACCATTACAAGTTATTTAAATTAATTGAGCTAAAGTTATTTAATTAACTAAAGGTGTGACATGAAACTATATAATATAAGATTATTTAAATAATTTAGTTTGGGGAAATTTTTTGGTTAGCCAAACAAGGCCTTGTGGCCTTTGGATTTTTTCAACTGACGTCTTTTATTTTTTTAAAACTGATGAGTACGTGGGGGTGAGGGAGGTCAGTTATTTTTTTTCTATGCTTCTTATTTTCTCTTAAGGCTAGATTATAGAACTACAAGACAGAAACACAGAGATTAGAGAGAGAGAGCTTGGTGAGAAGAATTACAGTGATTTTGAGAAGAAGGGCTTTTGGGGAAAAAGGATTGCTCTCAATTTTGCTAGCCAACAATCAAAGAATAAGGTATAATCAATTCTAAATTTTAACTCTTGTTTTCTTAAAATTTCTATTCATAGTGGCGTTAGATTGATACACATATATGTATCTATGATTTATAATTTGTTATCTATCATATGTAAGTGATATTTGATGATTAAAAACATGAAATTGTGTTGTAGTAGAAAGAGTTCATATAACAGTGTTTATGTTGTTGGATATGGCTTAGAAAGTACCAAATTTTGTGCCCTATATGTGTTGTAATTTGCAAATTGAAGTTAGAATATGTTTGTATGTGAAGAAACGAAAACAACATAGTTTAAATCGTGTCAATTGATTAAGAAACGAAGTCGTGGCGATCGAATTCGCTAGAGATGTTAAAACATGAAAATATAGTATGAACATGTGTTTTGGGTCAAATTTTAGGTTGGTTAAAGTTTTTATACATTGTTAGAATTCTATTATGTTGTAGTTCTATGAATTATGAATCCATAGAATCAAAAACGGACTAATTTGGATTGTATAACTCAAGTTATGAAGATTAGTAGGAGAAAAGGGTCAAAAATCGTAAAACACTGTAATTTGGGCGTAGCCAAGCACGACCGCGCATCCCAGGAGCGCAAGCGCACAGCTGGGCGCTGCCAAGTCACGCGGGGGCGCTGAAACTATGAAGGAATTGGGCGCGGCCGCGCCCCTAGTGTGCAAGGTGTGACTGTTTTGACCTAATTTGGTAAAACGGCCATAACCATTTCAAACGAACTCTGATTGAGGCGATTCAAGATGATCCGGAACGAGGACAAATAGAACTACAAATTTTATTCTTTAATTTTTTTAATTTGAGGTCGGAAACAGTAGTCAAAATGGTCATCTTTGTGACTGATGTGTATTCGGAGGCAATCGGAGGGCGTCGGACATGCACATACACAAGTATAGTGATGTCGACGATAATAGATGTTGTTCTATGTTATAGAACATGAATATTATGAATTATAATGATGCTTAACATTATTAAATGATATATTAGATAAGTTGAATACGCATACTAAGCACACACACGAGAGACAAATTGGGCGTGTGACGAATAAACGTCGAAACGCCGTGATAAGTGATAATGAACGTAAAAAGTGTTTTAAATCAAATGAAATGAATATAATAAGATATTAAATAGTGTTAATATAAGACCAATAATGATTCCTAGCAAGACTTAAACACTTGAATGAACTTCAAATATGAAATATCGTGAGATATAAGTTGAAAGTTAACACAATCAAATTGAACATTGTGTATTTATGATAGGAAGGGTTATGAGATGTAAATTAAAGTTTACATTACAACTATTATGCATTTCTATGCGACTAATAGTTGATGTGCATGATTATATAATTGTGTAGGGAACGTGAAGTGCAGATAATTGTAAGCTGTTAAACTGTTATTGGAAAACAACGATCAAGGCAAGTCTTTCAGTTCCTATTTGCTATGTGAATTTGATTGTTTTAAATCTTTATTGCGAAGAGCATGAGGTTTTATATATATGTTGAGTGTATGAAATGTTAAAGTCAACTTATGACTACGTTGATTGATTAAAGCATGCTGATTGAGTAAGGAACTCAATCTTTATACTTGTTATATGAGTTGTAACATGTATGTTATGTTAGTCCAATGTTTATGAGATATATGTTGATCATGTTATTATGTGCTACGTGATGCATGAAAACTGTTAGATTTGCTAGGTTGTCGAGCTCAACCTTGCAAATAACCATTTTTGCAGGTTAAGGATTGAAGGTAACACTATGTGCTACTTGAATGACGTGGATCAGAAATAATACACGAAGATTAATATTTTAGCTAAAGTTGCTATTTCTTTATACCATGATTAAGATTCATGAGATGTACTAAATGTTTTATGATATATAGTTTTATGTTGAGTTGTAAATCTAAAGTTAGAGTTATCTGATATGTAAAGGTTATCGGATTGAAATGTAAAATTTTATATAATAACAGTGATAAAGTGAATCATAAAATAAGATTGATTCAAAGACATGTAGATGATAAAGGTTTTGATTCACGGAATTAAAGTAAGAAGACATAAAAGTTTTAATTATTCTGCATTTTATAAAGTTTAACATCGAATAATGATGTAAAATCAAAAGTTAGACATATTATTAACGACCGAAGTTAATAATTAAATTGTATGAATTTTGGGGTCGTTACAACAACTCCACCATAAGATGATAAATTTTATGAAAGCTACTTCAGACCTGGAGGAATATTATAAGTGGTTGAAGCTAAAAAAATTGACTATATTCGAAGTTGAAAAACGGAGGATTATCGAGGAGTATCACTAATCCCCAGAATTGACCACCCAGATTATCTTCCAGTTCACCGAAGGCTATCAGAGTCATAAAGAAAGAAGAAGGGAGAAGATGTTGGCAAATGACATCGATATCAACATCTTGGACTCCTCCTCCGACGAAGCTGACCCTCCTCAAGAATAACTATATTTTTATATGTAAAAAATCTCCGATAAACAAATATTTTTAATTAATGAAAATATCTTTTGAGCAAAATTGAGTATTTATTGCATTAATAACTTTGGAAAATTTTATAGAGTCATAAAAGGAAACTACTTAACATGCACTACTGATAATACTTCCTAAGCCTCCCTACATGCCAAGTGTTTTTGACTTCTGTACCATCCATTGCTCGAAGCCGACAAGTTCCTGGCTTCGACACTTCAGTGACTTCATAGGGCCATTTCCATTTGGGCATTAGCTTTCTAAGGTTTTGGGGCGTTGACGTCTGTCGACTCCGGGAATTTCAATTTTTTTAATTTTTTTGTTTATACCCTTTTCATTTTTCCTAGGTTAATTAATTCATTTAAGGGTGAGTGTTTAGGAAAGGACCGACATACATGTTGTTGATTTTGAAAGGATTGATTTTAATTGGGCCGAATTAGACAGAGTCGCCAATTGGTATGAATTCAAAAGGATGTACCAACTTATCCAGATTTTTGAGATTTTCGCAATTGGGCCCAATATATGATTCTGTTTAATTGGTCTGGAACCCGAGATTCATAGAGTTTGGGGGCTTTCTTAAGTGAAGGGAAGGTATTTGGCACCCCTGACTTCCGTGAAACATGGTTACCATAATTTTTTCATTCCCTAAACATAAGTGTGCGTGTGTGCATGTGTGTGTGTGTGTGTGAAAAGCTTTTGAATAGGTGCTTAAATGCTTTATTTTGAAAGTAGTGTTGTGCGCATTTTAACCTATGATGGAAGGGTTTGATTTAGAGAAAAGTTTATTTTTTCAGACAAAGCATATTAAAGTGATGTTTTAAAAAAATGATTTTCAAACCCTTCACCAAATAGGAATCGAGGCCCTTTGGTACTTCTAATTTTAACTAGAAGCGACTTTATTTGGTTTTAATCGAGATGTGATGAAACATTTATGATCAAATCAAAACTATTAAGTATAAGGGTCAAGCTCCTTGTGGGCATGAAAGCCATCTAAGCAAGCCCGAGCACCTACAACCACAATTTTACTATTATGGGGCCTTAAATCCGAATACTATTTTAAGGCCCAAGATTACAAATACAATGGGTTGCAAGCTGATATTACAATTGAAATAAGTCCATTATGGGAATCGGGTTTAGATCCATTGGTTGAATATTTGACCATATGATTCCTAGGCTCACATGATATTATTTTAAAGCTTGAACAAAGTAGACTTTAAAACATAATATATATATATATATATATATATATATATATATATATATGTGTGTGTGTGTGTGTGTGTGCAACTCTATTCTTTCTTCTCTTTCCTTTCCGTCCTCAATGGTATCAGGGCCAAGTTGTTTGTTGTTTCTAGTTGTTGTTTGAGACTTTAATAATTAGTTAATCTTTCCTTCTTTCAGAATTACATTTCTTTCATTATTCAGAAGTCACCTAAACATATTGTTGTCCACCTTGTTCATGTGATTTAAGCCTTTGTAAGTCTCAGGTGCGAGCAGTGTTGGGTCATAACAAGAGAACATAGGTATGTACCTACTTAAGGTAAGAGGGTCTGTATGAATGAATAATTAGTAAGAATTAATTCTGAACTTAGATAAAGATGAATCGATTATTTAGATCTAACTCCCCAACTAGTCACCGATCAACTTTACCCCATGTTCCAGACATAGTGACCCAGGAAGAACATAATTATGAAAACATTAATCAAATTTTGAGTAATTGGAACATACCCAGTGTTTCCCCTAAAGAAATTTATCAGTCAACCTTTTTGGATAATTTCAAAATTGATTATCATGTTAAAATTGTTGAAAAGGTTTATGAAATTAATAAGGAATATGAAAATTGTAATCTTTTATCTTCCGATGTTAGTAAGAAACATAGGGAAAATGGTTATAATTTCATTCATATTGGACTTATTCAAGTTGCAGTCAAACCGTTAAACATTAAAGGAATTAATTCAAGTATCTACATCTGTCTCAGAGATGCCATATTTCTTAATTATTTCCCAAGTATCATTGGCATAATGGAATCAAGTCTACATAATGGACCAATCCATTTCAATTGCTTTCCTGATTTCACATTAAGCCTAAGCAATCCTAACTTATTAAAAGTTTTAACCTTAAATATTAAAACAGCTGGAAAAATTACTGAAATGATTGAAGGTTCTCAAGCCTTAGCTTTGATTTATAGGATATATTATACGACCATGAAAACAAATTTAAATGTTCATGCTCTTAATAAAAGTCCTAAAGATCAAACTGTTTTAATTCAAAGTTCTACCAATGATGCTAATATTCAAATTCCAAGGACCATTCTTTGGAAAGACATTACTTTACCTAGTCAATGGACATTGCCCAGTGAAATACCTCAGAAACCAGTTATTAACAATTTATTAAACGTAGAAAATATTAGGCAATTTTTTGACGGTACAGTTAAAATAAGTTTTGAACGTACTAGAAGACCAATTATTATAAAAGATTTTACTATTTCTTCAGCACCTTAAATTCATACTCGAAGAGATACTAAAATACTAAGTAATACTTCTATTCAAGATATTAAATTAAAAGGTATTTTGAATCATGGTCAAACTAGTCATCCCTGTTATACAACAAATGATCATGTAGAAGAAGATACATCTCCTACACCTTCAGAATATCCTACTTAATCAGATTTTGAAACTCCCATTAATAATCAATTGAGAGTTACTAAAAAAGAATTTAAATTAGATTGGAATAATCTTGTTAAAGATTTCAATTCATAGGCTAATAAAGAAACGAGACATTTATTCCGTTCTAATCTCCCAACTAATAAAGAACGAGAAAAAGTCATAAATCGATGGAAAATATTTATTAAAAATGAACAAATAAACGTTACTTTTTACAATTGGTATGAAAAATATCATGGTAAACGTAATGTTATAACTAAATCACAGTGGACTAAAAAAGATAAGTCAAAAGTCTCGTCCAGTCATCCCTTACTTGAAACTGTTCTCTTATCCATTAAAAACACATCTGTTGTTGCCAGTCCTTTTAAAATTTTAGATGGTAATAAGGATGAAAAGAAAATCATATAGTAGAATAATTTTACAAATCAGTATCTAGAAACCATAGGTAAACAGTAAGATAAAATTGAAGAAAAATTTGATGAAAATATTATTAAAAAACCATATTCCAAATTAGAACAACCTTTATTAAGCCTTCCTGAAAACAAAGTTGGACTAGGTCTACCTAACCAAGATAGTGAACTTACCCAAGTTATAGATAAAGAATATAGTGGCGCATATAAATGTAAGTAGTTACTAAAAGATAAACTTTATAAATTTTACTGATAAAAGAAATATTTACAAACAAAGCTGAAAATAAAAGTGACTTACAGTTTACTTAGAACATAGATGAGGTAGAAGATAGAGAAATGAGTCTAAAGATTAGTCAAAGAGAACTCTGAGTCTTTCTAAGTTTGAATAACTAAATGAGTTCGAATTCATTTTATAGAACAAGGAACGAACTATTACAGATTACTATTACAAAAGTGAATGATAAAAGACATATTTAACTGTTGATGAATAGTGGTTAACAGTGCTGACTTTTTACTATGCAACCACACTTTCGGCTACTTTTCACAAAGTGGCACACTTTCGGCTACTTTTGACAAGTGGTCGAATTTGTTGAACTAAGGAGATGGTTTTGGGATAAGAGCAGGAACATGTGACTAAGGCTACTTTCGGTGAGAAAGTAAGAGTGACAGCTGGCTTCTGTTGATAGGGATGTTAGGAAAATGGGTCTTGGGCATTTTGTAAGTTGATGGAGCCATATGGGTCTTCATCATCCTCTTCTTTATTGGCATTTACTTTTCTGGAAGAATAAGAAGAAGAACATTCTGAAGCTTCAATTTCTTCATGTAACTTGGTAACTCTTTCTTGGATAGCTTGGGCTAAGAGTTTTATTTCTGAACTTGAACAATTCTTGATATTAAAAATATCAATAGAATTTGTTGGACTGGATTTTGACTCTTTTATCTTACTTGAAGATCCTTCGGAAGGAACAGATTTAACTAGGATAATAAGAAGAGGGACCGAAGGAAACTCCTTCTGAACTTGACCAATTATCCTATTGATATCAAACTTATCCCACCATTTAATTAAGAAAATATGAGAAACCATAATGACTTGACTAACAGTGGTAGAAGTAGAATTCTGACTAGAAGAAGGAGAGTGAAAAAGTGACTCTACAATTGGCGTTAGAAGGTTATATTGCCATTTGAGGATCCAAGGAATTTTGTATTTACTAACAAATTGCAGCAATATTGGGATACCTTCCAACTTTAAATTATACTGACTACGATTGCAGAAGTGACTGACTTGAGCTTTTAATGGTTAGGAAGTAGGTCAAATGAAGAACCAAATCTCGACCACCAAAGAAGAAACCAGAAGGGAATTTGACTTTTAAATTTATGGTCAAATTGGAGGAACCATGAATGACTAAAAGATTGGTTCTGATAAAGGAAGATCTTGTTCTAGGCTTCCATGTAATTGAAATAACAAAATAAATTATTTTGATTGGAAAGTGGACAAAAATCAGAGGGATGATTTCTCTAGTCTGTTATCTGGATAATTTTTTTAATATACAAAGAGTGATAAATGACTTTGGATTCATCATCCCTAGCATAAATAGGCTTGATGAGGACTGACTAGGTTTGTAAGAGAATATCCTTATAATACGCAAGGGATTTATACGGAGCAAGGGGAAGAAAGTGCCATCCATAAGGGAATACTGGGAACCAAGTTTAATGAGATCATCTTTTGGTTTCATATGAGGTTCGATATGAAACATGTTAACTTCATAATTGGGCATGTATTGAGAAGATGGTTGAATAGTATTTGTGGCTTGTGATGGTTCACAAAATGGGTCAACTGGTTTGGGTTTACTGACTAAAACAATATTATAGGGTTTGGGAACTGTTCCTAGTAGATGATATCTATTAACTAGATTAACTGAGGGGACTGGGTTAACTGGATGTGGAACCAAAGTTCCCTTGGGTTGATTACTAGGGCCTGAAGGGCGGCCTGATCCACGAGAACTAGAACCACCTCGCCCACTCATTTTGAATACGAGGCACCTGCATTGATGAATTCCTGAGTAAGAAAATCTGGAATTGAATTGTTCCTTCCTTTAATATACTCAATTTCAAAATCAAAAACACTTAGAAGAACTTGCCATCTAGAAAAAGTTTACTTAGCGGCGACGTTTTCAACATCCTTTTCTAAAATATATTTTGCAGATTTGCAATCTATTCTAACTAAAAACTTTTGATTTAATAAGTCACTTTGAAATTTATTAATACATATTAGTAAAGAAAGAATTTCCTTTATTATAGTACTGTAATTTAACTGCGTAGAATTCCATGCACCAGAATGAAAGCGAACAATTTGTTCAGATGAAGTAGGAGTTAACTTTTGTTTGAGGATGCCTCCAAATTAAATTTCTAAAGCATCTATTTCAACTATTTTGAAAGCTAAATCATTAGAGATGCCAAGGCAACGCAAAACATTAACATATTTTTTGACTTGTTGGACTACAGAAGTATGAATATCAGTCCAAGGAGGAGGGTTATCTTGCGAGCGCTGAAAGAGAGGAATGCAGATCACTCAAAGATTTTCATAGAATTTGCCAATATAATTGAGCGATCCTAAAAATCTTTGAAGTTGCAGTTTATTGGTAATTTTATCAGGAAATTTGTTAGCAAATTGAATAGCTCTGTTAATTGGCTGAGTAAGACCTTGATAAATATTGAGACCAAGAAATCTAACTTTAGTATGAAAAAGACTTCATTTAGTAGGAGACAAAACAAGTCCATTATTTTTTACTATTTTGAAGAACGAATTCAAGTGTTTAAAATGTTCTTCAATGGAATTAGAGAAAATAAGAATGTCATCAATGTAAATGATGATAAAATGACTGAAAGGATTTAGAGTGTTATTAAGAATATTCTGAAATTAACTTAGGGCATTTTTTAAGCTAAATGGATGTACATTCCATTTGTAATGGCCAAATAGGGTAGCGAATGTTGTCTTGTACTTGTCATCTGGGTGAATAACAACTTGTCAGAATCTAGACTTTAGGTCAAATTTACTAAAAATTGTGGCATTGCTTAACCTATTAAGGAGATCTTCTTTATTGGGTAAAGGATACCTAATCCATTCTAAGACTTTGTTTAATGGTTTGTAATTAATGATTAGGCAAGGAATACCTTTTTCCTTTTCTACTTCATTATTAACATAAAAGGCTGGGCATGACCAAGGAGATTTACTATGTAAAATTAATCCTTTATGAAGGAGATCATTAATTTCCTTTTTGCATAACTCCATTTATTCATGATTCATTTGTATAGGTCTAGCCTTAGTAGGAATTAAATGTTCTTTGAATTCCTTAGCATAAGGAAGCCTTATAACATGTTTTTTCCGATGCCAAAAGGCATTAGGAGAGTCTGAACAAAGATTTTCATTTAAATAGTTTTTTAATCCTTCAATTTTTTCTTGAATCTTTTTATCTTCAAGCTTTTTTTCAACATGCTCATATTTAATCTCTTCCATTAAGAAGTTTAACTGGGTGATTTTATAGTTTAGTAAGTTTAGTGATTTAGAAATAGATTCATCTTGAATAAATTTTAAATCTCTTTCTTTAGGTTTAATGAGAAATTTGAATGTTATCTTTTTGCCTAAGTGTTTGCTACTTAATCCTTCATTACTAGTAGTGAAAGGGTATAATAAATATATAAACGGTAATCCCAAGATGATCTTATTTGTAAGATTGAGAATTAAAACAAAAGATGTTTTAAAACACATGTTATCTTGACAAATATGAACTTTAGACAATTTTTATTTTATTTCCATTTGACTACCATTAGCAGAATTCGACCTCTCACTAGTATTCTTATAGTACTTGGTAGGGATTAAACCTTCTTAAATATAATTCAGATCTGCACTAGTATCAACTAAGGCAGGAAGTTGTATTGTGAAAGTTTTATCAATTACCAAAGTAATTGAAATATACCATTTTTGAATGGTGATATCTTTAATTCTTTTAAGTGAAAGACCTTGAATAACCAAGTCTGACTCATCACTAGTATTTGATGATTCTGGTTCGTCATGATTTTCATCACTAGAAGAATCGTATACTTGAAGATTTGGTTTCTTAATTTCAATTTCTTTTCTTAAATTGGAAATATCAATTTTAAGGGTAGATGTTTCTTTTTTTAGTTTATTAACTTCTTGATTTAATTCAGAGAGGGTGACTTCCTTACTGGGTGTTTTAAATCTTTCAAGAGTTTTATTAAGGCTAAATATAGGTTTATCTTTAGCTTTAATCATTTGGTTTTTGTCATTATTATCCCTAGTTAGCAAATCCTTCAACTGTTTTGTGTATTTGGCCTTTAACTCAGGATCTTTAATTTTACTAATTAGATTGATTAACAAAGAACTTTCTTTTTCTTCTTTGGTAATTACATTTAATCTTTTATTGCAAAAAATTTCATTGCAATTATCTGAATAGATAGTAACTTCTTCATTATCGCTATCTGTTTTATTATTACTAATACTGCTATTAGAAGAATAAGAAATATCAGAACCCTCATCAGTACTGATGTTGTTCTAAATCCTCATTAACTCTAACAGTTATTAAGTATCTTCATCGGAGATCTTTAACTAGGATACTTTTTGTTTTATTTTACACTTATTTTTGTAATGTCCTTTCTGCCCATAATTGTGGCAAACAATTTTACTTTTATCAAATTTTTTAGATTTTTTAGTCGATTTTTTACCGGATGTTTTAGGTTTATCATAGTAACTATTTTTATTTTTATGATGACTATGTTATTTATTTTGATGTTTGTGACTTTTGTCAATATGTTTATATATGTGCTTTCTTCTAAAAGGAGTGACATGCGGTAAACCATACTGTTCACAAAATGTCCCTAACTCATATTTAGCTTTATTTTTGTCTTTTCTAGCTTGATTAGCTAGTTTGAAATCAATACACATTTTTAATCCGATTTTTTATATATAACTGATTATATCTCCATAAGTTAAGTTATCATAATCAATGTAACCTAAATCTTTACTTAATTCTTCACGAACTTTATGAGCAAACAAGTTAGGTAAACCATTAACAAATTTTTCTTTCCAAAATGGTTTATTTCTATCATTTTGCATCATAACTCTAGAAGTAAATACATCTTTGTACCATCTAAAATCACTTAGAGTGGGACAACTGAGATTACTTAACTGATCGTGAATCCTTTCTGTAATATTACTAAGAGTTCCGACAAAATGTTTGATTATGGTAAATATAAGTGTGTGAACTCCATCTGGCAGACCAACACCAACATCTTCATTAAAGATGGGGTTTTGCATCATCATCCATTTGGACAGCATGGATAATTGATAATCTAGTATCTTCAGTAAGATGTTTTTCCCACCAAGATCTAAGAATACCAGTGAATTCACTAGCTATTAATTCAACAATATCTGGCTGACTCAGATTATTGAACTTAGTAATATAGCTATTGGCTACCATGGACATATGGTTTAACTTGTTTAGAATTTCTTGTTCACTAAAACCATCAATATTCTATTCATAAATTTTATTTGAAGAAACAGAAAATTGCTTATCTACGTTTCTCTCTTCGAAATGTAGATCCGGAGGAGTAGGTTTAGAATACCAATTTTTTGTTATACTAGCGTTATTAAAGGTTAATTTATTTAACTGATCATTAAAATTAGGAACATTGTCAGACTGATCTGATTGACTAATACTTTCATTGTCAAATTCAACCTTATCAATGACAACAATAATACTGCTAGTTCCAGCTTCAGTTTTTAGTTTTTTAAATAATTTATCTATAACTTGGGTAAGTTCACTATCTTGGTTAGGTAGACCTAGTCCAACTCTAATTTCAGGAAGGCTTAACAGAGGTTGTTCTAATTTGAAATCTGGTTTTTTAATAATATTTTCATCAATTTTATCTAGCTGTTTACCTATGGTTGCTAGATTCTGATTTGTAAAATTATTTTCTCTATGATTTTCTTTTCATCCATATTACCATCTAAAATTTTAAAAGGACTGGAAACAACTATGACACCCCCAAATCTGGGTACTCCATTCCCACAGGATTTGGTGCTCACTATCTAAAACTATTACATCTAACTACCCATAATAAAGGATAAAGACATAATTTAAATAACTTAAACAATAATCTTTTCCATTAAAGGGTTACATCAACCGAAAACAATCCCAGGTAATCTAACCTTAAACTATTACACAAGTCTGCGGAATACATCACAACGTAACATAAGTCTTATAACATAATTCATTTAAATAAATTCAAATAAGTCTTCAACACTTGGACATCTTGCCCTTTCCTTTGCTAGAAGATGGCTCATCGACTTTCTCAACTTTAGCTACAGTGTTAATTGTAAGAGTGAGCAAACAATTGCTCACTAATATAAAGAATAATAATAGCAACAACATGAGATTAAATAATGGTTATTGGATAATAGGGAACTCGTTCTACGAATAAAGAATAAAAAATAAGTTCAAGATTTATGTCTGAGGGTCTTACGACCACGAACTATGTCCCCGATATTTAGGTATTATTACATCAACCTTAACAGTCGTTTAGACTATACAGACATTTCCTTATGTACTTAGGGGGATCAACCCTTTGTACCATGTATTGTGCACAAACATCTAAACGTTAACACGTACATAATTCCCTATATCAGGGTTGTTCATCTCAGTTTGAATTTTAGGATTTCCGCACTAAAGAAAGTTTAGTTTGGAACTAGCTTATCAGTGATTCTAGAATTTTAGAACACTATTCAATTATAGATTAGTCCAATCAATAGGAGTTTGCTTGCTATTTGAAGGTTCAACACAATAATTTAGAATTGAACAATGTTATTTAAGTCAAAGATTGAATAACAACAATATACAATTGAATAGACATAGTATATATGAAAAGTACTACATCCAAAAGAGTTAGGAAAACCTCATTTGGATCAATGAATTTAAATAGTATATTCCTTGAATAACAAGAACAAGAGTCCGGTATGTGGAACTCGCTCGATGTAAAGAATTAGATTACAAGAGCTTGCATGATCATAAACTAGATGGAATAAATAAGCTTGCTCAACTTATATATAAGATTTGAGAACGTGCATAATGATAAATTAGGTTTATAAAGCTTACTTGACAATAAAGGATAAACATAATTATGAAACTTGCATTCATTACAAAGAGAATGAAGTTAGGGAACTTGCCTCGTGTGTAAGTTACAAAAGTATAATAACGTTCGCCAATTACCCTATACATACCATTGAAATCACAATACTAATTAGTTATATTATCATTAGCTCTATAGGTTCAACCCACCATTTAAGCCATAACCTTTAACTTAATGTTTAATCATGTTGGTTAACCACTCACACGAATCTAAAAGCTCACTATCGCCTAATATAAGCTTTATCATTCACATCTAACTCTTTCAAACATCAATTTTCATTCATTACATAACTTGTTTAAGTGATCATTTAAAATCCTCATATTTAGTATTACATTAAAATCTGTTATTGTATCTTATTTTATGATTTAACATCCTTATCATGCATACCAAACTAGATTAGGTCTTCATATTCCAGTCTACAATTAATCAGAAGTCATCGCCATCGATCGAGGTACGCGCAGCAATTGCTACCGCTTCCAAGCCTTAACGCAAAGCAAGCGACTCTGTTGGTCCAGGATCTCAGAAGGGTAACAGTAGCAATGCTGCTGCAATTTCGCCTTTTGCAGGTGCGGGTACAAGACAAGATCTGTGATGTAAACCGCAGCATGACTTCCCCTTACAATTCAAACACCAATTTTTCCAATTTTTACAGTAATTCAGGAAACCCAAAAGTTATAAGTTTACTACAACAACTCTAGGCATAGACATAACACTTCTAATCACCAAAACACCCAAATTTATAAGGATTTAAACCATGTTTTTGTTGTTTTCTCCATTCTCAACACATATAGCGAATTCCATCGCCAAATCCTTGTTTCTTAACCAAATTACACCATTTCAGTTGCGTTGTTTTCGTTTCTAGATATACTAACGCAATCTACAATCAATTTACTGATTATATCAAGGATTAAACATGAAATTTTTTGACTCAAACAAGCCATTTTCATATATATAACACTGTTACATTAATTTTCTTCTTTCAACCCAATTTCAATGAATTTAATTACTAAAACTTACTTATATTTCATGATTAACAGATTCTACAAAACCATACATACACATATACATCAATCCAACGTGACTTTCAATTCACAATGAATAATCATTGAGAAACCAAAACATAGTATATTAGGAGAAATTATACCTTGATTATTGAAGAAAATGATAGAGAGTGGCATCAATTCTTTCCCTTTCCACAACAAAAACCCACAATCTTAACAATTTTCCCTCTTCTCTCAATTCTCTCTAACACTCTACTTTCTTTTCCTCTCCAAACTCTTTGTACTTAGCTTAGGAATATACGCGTATGGTATAAACTGACTCCCCACGTACGTCAGGTAAAAATAATAATAATACGCCTTATCGGTTATGTTATGCTAAAGGCCATAAGGCTGAGTTTGGCTACACAGAATTTCCTCCTCTTTCAATTTATTTTTATAACATTTGTATTATATAGTTTCACTTGTCACACTTTCATTAATTAATTTATGTTCTCACAATTATAATTATAATTTCCATTATAATTATTTTTATACTTTACAAATTATTACACATTTAATTTAATTATTAAATTAAACTAAAATATCATTTTAATTATCTAATTATTTTCTTAAATATCAAACAATTAATTTAATTTAATTACTTCATTAAATCAAATCTTCAAATAAAATTATCATTCATTAATTTAGTTAACATATATACTTAACTAAATTATTACACCACAATTTCATCAATTATTTATCTCCACAATTTCATCATTTATTTATCTCAATAAATAAATTATTTAAAATATTTATTTAATTCAATAAATATTTAAATTTAATTATAAAATTTCTCGATCGTTACAACTTTCCTTCCTTAAAAGGATTCTGTCCCTAGAATCACAACTCGATAAATTTATTTGTTACATTCTTCCCTCCTTAATAGGATTCTGTCCCCAGAATCACTATACAAGATTAAGCAAATAACTGAGGATAATTTTTCATCATAACATCTTTAAGTTCCCACGTAGCTTCCTCAGCATTGTGGTTTCTCCAGATTACCTTAACAAAAGGTATTACTTTATTCCTTAGTACTTTTTCTTTTCTGTCGATAATTTGAACAGGAACTTCTTCATATAACAAGTCTTTCTCAAACTGTAATGGCTTGTATTCTATAACATGCTTATAATCAGGCTTATATGGCCTTAATACCAAAATATGGAAAATGTTATGAATATGTTCTAATTCCGGAGATACAACTACCTCATACGCCACTTTACCAACTTGTCGCAGCACTTCAAAAGGTCCTATAAACCTAGGGCTTACTTTTCCCTTTTTACCAAACAGAATTTTCCCTTTCCAGGGAGACACTTTTAAGAAAAAAAACTACCGACATCGAATTCTCGATTCTGTCGGTGTTGATCGGCATATTTCTTCTGTCTATCTTGTGCAGCTATCAATCTTGTTTGAATCACCTTGATGATCTCGACAGTTTGTTGTACCTATTCTGGACCCAATAGCTAATGTTCACCTACCTCGTCCCAACATAACAAAGTTCTGCATTTCCTGCCGTATAACGCTTCGTAAGGCAGCATGCCAATACTCGTGTGACAACTATTATTATAGGCAAATTCAACCAATGGTAGATGGTCATCCCAATTCCCTTTGAAATCCATAATACATGCTCTGAGCATATCCTCTAGTGTCTAGATGGTCCTCTCACTTTGTCCGTCGGTTTGAGGATGATACGCGGTGCTCATTCTCAACTGCGTTCCCAAGCATTCTTGTAGTCATTTCCAAAAATTTGATGTGAAACGCGGATCTCTGTCTGATACAATGGACACCAGGACACCGTGTCTTGAAATATTTTCCTTCACGTACAGTTTTGCCAACCGGTCTAGGTTAAATCTAATCTTGATTGGCAAAAAGTGTGCCGACTTCATCAATCGATCGACAATCACCCAGATAACGTCTTAACCTTGCTAAGTCGTTGGAAGACCTACCACAAAATCCATTGTGATATGTTCCCATTTCCATTCCGGTATTTCCAATGCTTGCAATAATCCACTTGGCCTTTGATGTTCGGCTTTAACTTTCTGACACATAAAGCATTTCGCCACACACTCAGCCACGTCATTCTTCATATTCGGCCACCAGAAATGATGTCTGAGATCTTGGTACATTTTTGTACTTTCAGGGTGAATCGAATATCGTGAGTTATGGGCCTCACTTAAAATTTCCTCTTTAATTTTTGGTACTAGCGGAACCCAAATTCTCCTTTCGAATCGAAGTAACCCTTCTGAATCAATTTTAAATTTGTTTTTCTCACCTTTAGAAACCTTTCTTCTTATCTCTTCACAATTTTCATCCTGAAGTTGTGCATTCATCACCTTATCTACCAACATTGAACTGTTTCCCATATGGAATAATTTTTCGTCTGATTCTGCCAGATATTTTATTTCCAACTCCATCTTAGCCATTTCTGACACTAGCTTCTCCTGAGCAGTCAACATCATTAATTTCTCTCGTCCCTTTCTACTTAAAGCATCAGCAACAACATTCGCCTTTTCGGGATGATAGAAAATCTCGCAATCATAGTCTTTAATCAACTCCAACCATCTTCTCTGTCTCATATTCAAAGTTTTCTGTGTAAAGTTATACTTCAGACTTTTATGGTCTAAATATATCTCACACCTTTCTCCATAAAGATAATGTCTCCAACGACATCCTTAAATGTTCAACATGTTCCTTCTTGATATTGGAATACACCAATATGTCATCAATAAACACCGCCACAAATTTATCCTAGAATGGTTTAAACACCCTGTCAAAAAATCCTTGAACGTTGCAGGTGCATTAGTTAAACCAAATGACATAACCAGAAATTCGTAATGACAATACCGAGTTCTGAATGTCGTCATCGGTACATCTTCTGGCCTCACCTTCAACTGATGATAACCATTCCTCAAGTCTATCTTCGAGAAATATCTTTCCCCCTTCAGTTGATCGAACAAGTCATCAATTATTGGTAATGGATACTTATTTTTGATCATGACCTTATTCAATTCTCAGTAGTCAATGAAGAGCCGCATCGATCCATCTTTCTTCTTAACAAACAACATCGACGCTCTCTATGGCGATACACTCATTTGGATATACTTCTTGTCGAGTAATTCTTGCAACTATAACATTAATTTTTTCATCTCTACTGGGGCCATTTTGTATGGTGATTTAGATATCGGGGCCGGTACCAAATCAATCACGAACTCAACTTCTTGATCTGACTGAAGTCTAGGCAAATCGTCTGGAAATACGTCTGTAAAATCTCTTATAACTAGTATCTCTTCTAACTTCACACTCTTCTTTTGTGTATCGACTATGTAGGCTAAGTATCCTACACATCCTTGTCTCAACAACTTCTTGGCTTGCATCATCGTCAGAAAACTTGCTTGTTGAGGTGACTTACTGCCATAAAACACTACCTTTGACAAAGTCATAAGGTTAACACACTTCTTTTGGCAATCAATTACTGCCCCGTAATTGAATAACCAATCTATTCCCAGTATAACATCAAATTCCCCCAAGTTTAATTAGTATTAAATCTACCATCATCTCGTGACCCTTTATAACCACTCTACAATTCTTATATATGAATCTAACAGGAATCACCTCCCTATTCGCAATCTCTATGCTTAAAGGAAATTCTAATTCTTCCTGAGGCAAATCTAAGTTCTGAGCAAATTCATCGGATATAAATGAACAAGTAGCACCCGAATCAAATAGCACATAAGCATTAATACCATTAATCAGAATGATATTTGACACCACATCCTTTGACTGCGCAACATCCTGCACAGTCATATTGAAAGTCCTCGCAGCAGGTCGGTTGGAATCTGCTGGTCCAATGATAGTTAAAGTACCTCCATTGTTGTTTCCTTTTCCTCCACTTACACTTCCCGTTGTCTTTTTAGGGCAATCACGAGCCATGTGATCCTTTGAACCGCAGGTGAAACATGCTCTCTTCTTTGGGCTAAAACAGTTCGGTGCAATGTGACCCTCCTTGCCACAATTGAAACACACCCTCTTACCCTTCAAACACACCCCAGTGTTCTTCTTCCCGCAAGTAGCACAAGCTTCAAACTTCTTCTTTAGTTGACTTCCTTGTTATCCTCCCGTGTTCGAATTCTCACTCCACTTCCTCTTTTGACTGTTACTTCCATTATTGCTTCCACTAGCCTTATTTTCATTCTCATTCTTTCTCTTCTTTTGTTCTTGGTTATACTTGGTTAAGGTATCGCTTCTACCTTTTGCGATAATTACCTTTTCCAGTATAGCCGCAAATGTGTTTAACTGGAACATTGAAACCTTGCTATAAAGCCAGGGCTTCAACCCTTGTTCGAACCTTCTCGCCTTACGCTCATCATTATTAACTTGATAAGTGGAAAACCTTGCCATCTCATTAAACTTCGCAGCATATTCTGGCACAGTCATCGTTCCTTGTTTTAGCTCCAAGAATTGAACTTCCAACTGATTCCGAGAACTCGCTAGAAAGTACATCTCAAAAAACATCTCTTTAAACCTATCCCACGCTATTATTCCCTATCCCCCACGAACCTTATTCGCCTACCACCAATAGCTAGCTTCAGACTTCAACATGAACATTACGAAAGCGGTCTTCTAATCCTCGTTAACTCTGGCAATTTCGAACACCTTCTCCATTTCCATGATCCAGGTTTGGGCTTCAACTAGATTCATAAACCCTTGAAACTCTGGCGGTCCAACCGCTTTGAAGTCCTTGAAGGTCGTGACTTGAGCTTGCGGTTGATTCGCAAGTGCTCCCGTTAACAAAGTCACCAACTGCTGAATCGGGTTAGCGTTGTCCTCATTATTATTGTTAGTAGACCCCTTAGGAGGTGGTTGTTGACGTGGTTGTCTTTTTCTAGGAGGTATTTTCTGTTAAAATATACGCTTATTAGTTCATTATTCAACTTCTTGAATATTTGAAGTTTAACTTAAACATCTAAGATTAAAGCTATAACACATAACATTTCAATAAACTTTGATATTTTTATTTATTCATAATCATAATAAGGATAACATCTCTGCTATCAACATCCATTTTCCTGAACTAAACAAGTTTCAGGATTACATACTTATACTACCCCTTTATTTATCTCAAAATAAAGGATTTACAATTTATTTATTCACATACTTAATCACATATTATTATTATTATTATTCTTATCTTGGCATATTAAGATGTTGAGAGGCTTCTCTACGCTCTTCCTCCATAATACGATATGCCGTCCTACGATCCATCACGAACCACATCAAGTCTTCAAACTGAGGTGGGTAATAAAAGACTCGATCCTGGGCCCTATCAATCGTAGAATGAAAGGTATAATCCATTTCATTCATCTTGGCCTTCTTCGTTTGGACCTTAGCTTCAGCATGATATGCACGCTAAGTAGCCTTTATCCAAGCATCTTTTACCCTCGAACGCTTAGTTGACTCCTCCTTCAAGTCATCTTTCAGCTTCTCCACATCAGTCTTCATTTTCTCATTCTCATCCAATAGATCCTCTTGCTGACCCTTTGTATGAACTAGGTCCCACTCCGTGTTTCCAAGTTGTGAGTCGAGTTCCTGAATCTCCGCATCCTTCTGCTCTATAGTAGCTTAACGCATCTCAGCCAACTCCTTCAGCTCCTCAACCTTATCTTGTAATTCTATGTTTCGATTATACAACGCATCATACATCTCAGCTGATATAGAGTTTGGTGGAAACTCTACAGGATCCTCTTCCTCATCCTCCTCCTCTATCTCCTCAGAGTTCTCCTCCTCAGGATCAGACACAGGCTCATCCTCCTGTTCTTCCTTAGCGACCAACAGAGAAGGCTCCCTCTGAATCAACTGTTCCTATACAACGTGGACATCTCGGGGTTTCTCATCTCTAGGTATCTGAGGTATCACTTCCCTAGCTTGACCGGATCCTCTAACGTTAGACATCCTGACAACAAAATATTTTTAAGTTTTATTTATTATTCAAAACTCTTTGATACTCGCAAACACATAAGTTATTAACACATAGCACATAAATTCTTTTATTGTTTATCTTTAATGGATGCCTTAAAACATTTCTTAAAACTCGATAAGAGTTTGACACCTCTATGTTTTTCTGTCTCCTTAAAGGTTACTTCCTAAGGTTTTTCCCACCTAAGGTTCATAACCTAAAGCTCTGATATCAACCTGTGATACCCCCAAATCCGAGTACTCCATTCCCACAGGATTTGATGCTCGCTATCCAAAACTATTACATCTAACTACCCATAATAAAGGATAAAGACATAATTTAAATAACTTAAACAATAATATTTCCCATTAAAGGGTTACATCAACTGAAAACAATCCCAGGTAATCTAACCTTAAACTATTACACAAGTCTGCGGAATACTTCACAACGTAACATAAGTCTTATAACATAATTCATTTAAATAAATTCAAATAATTCTTCAACACTTGGACATCTTGCCATTTCCTTTGCTAGAAGATGGTTCATCGACTTTCTTAACTTTAGCTGCAGTGTTAATTGCAAGAGTGAGCCAACAATTGCTCATTAATATAAAGAATAATAATAGTAACAACATGAGATTAAACAATGGTTACTGGATAATAGGGAACTCATTCTACAAATCAAGAATAGAAAATAAGTTCAAGATTTATGTCTGAGGGTCTTACGACCACGAACAATGTCCCCGATATTTAGGTATTATTACCTCAACCTTAACAGTCATTTAGACTATACAGACCATTCCTTACGTACTTAGGGGGATCAACCCTTTGTACCATGTATTGTGCATAAACATCTAAACGTTAACACATACATAATCCCCTATATCAAGGTTGTTCATCATAGTTTGAATTTTAGGATTTTGGCACTAAAGAAAGTTTAGTTTGGAACTAGCTTATCAGTGGTTCTAGAATTTTAGAACACTATTCAATTATAGATTAGTCCAATCAATAAGAGTTTGCTTGCTATTTGAAGGTTCAACACAATAATTTAGAATTGAACAATGTTATTTAAGTCAAAAATTGAATAGCAACAATATAAAATTGAATAGACATAGTATATATGCAAAGTAATACATCCAAAAGAGTTAGGAAAACCTCATTTAGATCAATGAATTTAAACAGTATATGCCTTGAATAACAAGAACAAGAGTCCGGTATATGGAACTCGCTCGATGTAAAGAATTAGATTACAAGAGCTTGCATGATCATAAACTAGATGGAATCAATAAGCTTGCTCAACTTATATATAAGATTTGAGAACTTGCATAATGATAAATTAGGTTTATAAAGCTTGCTTGACAACAAAGGATAAACTTAATTATGAAACTTGCATTCATTACAAAGAGAATGAAGTTAGGGAACTTGCCTCGTGTGTAAGCTACAAAAGTATAATAATGTTTGCCAATTATCCTACACATACCATTGAAATCACAATACTAATTAGTTATATTATCATTAGCTCTATAGGTTCAACCCACCATTTAAGCCATAACCTTTAACTTAATGTTTAATCATGTTGTTTAACCACTCACACGAATCTGAAATCTCACTATCGCTTAATATAAGCTTTATCATTCACCTCTAACTCTTGTAAACATCAATTTTCATTCATTACATAACTTGTTTAAGTGATCATTTAAAATCCTCATATTTAGTATTACATTAAAATCTGTTATTGTATCTTTTGTTATGATTTAACATCCTTATCATGCATACCAAACTAGATTAGGTCTTCATATTCCATTCTACAATTAATAAGAACCCACTACCATCGAGATGCAGTATTTGCATTGCATTGCCAAGTGTGCCCCAAGCCTCGCACTTAGCGTTAACTACGCTAGTCTTGCGGGATCTCGAAGGCTAACGGTTATCAAAGCAATTGCGTTTACGTCATTGGTACTAAGCCTTAGCTTGAAACGAATACGGATGAGCAGAAATTGTAACGTCCACAAATTTTAAACTCCTTATTAATTAAATATGTGATTTAATTTTAATGAGTTAGTTTTGTGAGTTTATTTAAACCTTATGTGGTTATGTGAATTTATGAATGGATTAAAGGGAGTCACTAATAGTTATTTAAATTAGTGGACTAACCCTAAGAGTTTGATATCAAGGAATTGATAGGATTCTTAATGATTAAATATTCAATTTATTTGAATATAGTGGCGAGAGTTGAACATATTGATTTATGTCAAGTATGGAGATATCACCATTGAAGAAGTTAAATTACCTCATACAGGACTTATGTGGTGATAGCTATTTGAACTGGCTTGAAGCTAACCCATTTGGCTTTGTCGTTGGGGACCCGTGGCAATTGCGCCCTCAAAGAAGACAAAATGGGCTTAACTTCCAAAGTGTCCAAACTCAGAAAATTAGTTCTGTTGTTGTTAATGAAATGGAACATTAGTGTAATGTGTGACATGCATAAAATCATATAATAAGATACATTATGTTGATATGGAATATCAAGTAGTACAATAAAATCATAAGTGATTGTTAAACAGAAATAATTAAATATCTGTGTATTCCAGAAATTGGAAAAGAAGTTGCGTGTGTAAACTGAATATATAATATTAAATAATGTTATAATATGGCTATTGTAGTAGTAGGCATAATTATGGAACTACCCGATCAATAATATTTAACTGTGTTATTTTAATCGCGTTTATTTAATGTACTTGGATTATATTATGTGAATGCATAAATAATCCCCAGATTTCCTTTGTGTAGTAGCATTAACACATTTATATTATATTATGGGAATTATAGTGACTAAACCAAGCTTTAATCAAGCTTGTTGTTGAGATTGGATTCTTATCCCAAAATGAGTGTCACTATAGTACATGAACAGTAGCTTACATTTGATTTACGTAACTTCCATTTGGGCTAAACTTAGGCAATGATTTAAAGGCCAATGGCTCGATGGTGGGTTGTTCAACCACCCTTGATTAACCAATGAGTTCTTCCTTTGCACCATTAGCTCCAACATTGTGTAATGCAAATGTCCAGTTCATAGTTCCTTTATAAATACAAGCCCCATTTTTAGTTTTGTTGTTTGTTAAGTTTCATATTGAGAGTTCTAAGTTTCTGAGAAAGTTTGGGAGCATACTTAGTGTATAAGGAAGTCAATCCAAGCTTAAGGAGGTATAAACTTTACTATGTTCTTGAAATAGGTCTAGTTAATTCTTGAAAATTACTTGAAATTCTTTGTTAATCAAAGTGAATTACCAAGCCATGATATGTTTCTGAAGTATGTTTACATGTTTAAACTCTTAAATGGTAGGTTGTAGCATGTTTAAAACTGAAATGAACCAAGGTGTCTAAGGCTGCTGTAATGAGCAAGCGGTCAACGCCTCTGCAGTGTAATGAGTGGCAATGCTACTTATTTCATACCCTATTGTACTAAAGAATCGGTATGGCTGCACCATAGCTCAAAATCAGTTTCTGATTTCTGTTGGTTATATGTGTTACTAACTTGATGTTATGGCCTAGATACATACCTATAGAGGAGTATAACATGATATGTAAAGCTTTCGTATGTGGTATAAAGTAATCAACTTGGATTAGTAAGGAAGTTGTAGCAAAACTTAAAGTTTTCAAAACTAACTTTGTGGAAATCTTGTGTTCACGAGTTCTGAACTTATGAGGCCATATACACGACTGATTTGGAACCTAAATGATCATAATATGTGATCCATAGATTTTGTATCCATGACCAACTTGACAAGCTTTGTGCTAGAACTTGGTTTGAAAAGAAAAGCTTAGTTAAGGATAATGAACATGAACGCTAAAAGATTTAGATTCTGATCTTGAAAGGAAGTTAAAATGACTTAACTCCTTATGATAAGAGTTTTGAAGTTGTCTTATATGTGCTATCTTACATCATTCATGCTAAAATGATTTCAAAGACAACCTTGGACATGTTTTTAAACATAAGTTGCATATTATGTGAGTACTTAGATACTAAAGTAGTAAGATGTCATGTTATAGCTATATTACTCCTAAACATGATTCATATGTATTAAGCATGATGATTACATGATTTTTATGTTTTAATGACTTATAACTTGTAAGTTAAATTTAAAGTAATGAATTCAAGTATGGTCATGTGTTATATGTGAGAACCTCTAGCATATATGTATGTTAAAGTATAAGTTATTGGTATGATTAAGAGTTGGACTAAAACCAGGATGCAAAGATCAAACCTTAGTCTGGCCAAGGGACAGCGCAGCTGCGCCGTTCTTAAGCCTAGACTAGGCGCAGCTGCGACGTCCTGCAGTCTTGCCAAGATTCTGTTTTTGGTTTAAAGCTTCAAGACATGCTTAATTGATTACTTTATCTTATAATATGTGACCAATGTGCCACGCAATGTGTTAAGAAGCATGCTATGTGAAGACTTGATTGTTGTAAGTGTAAACGCATTAGTTTACACATACTAATTGAAATAGTCGACTTGATAATGTTAGGTCATTTCAACGCGAGTTAGTTAAAGCTAGTATTATATTGTAGCTGAGCAAACAGGAAAGTTTCCTAAAGTTACTCCAATTATTATTGAGCAAGTTTCCTAACTTACACAAACTTTGGATTTTGTGCAAGTTCTTAAATTTCATACGATTCGTATGTTGAATGCAAGTTTCCTGAATTCTTACTCTTTTACTTGAGCAAGTATTTGAACACTATTTTTATTATGTTGCAAGTTTCCTAACTTACACAACTTTGTTTGTTGTGAAAGTTTCTTATCCTTCTCATATTGTATTGAGTAGGTTATTGTTGAATTAAAAGTTATTCATTTAAGCTTGAATCTTATTTCCAAGCATGCTATTAAGTGGTTTAATTATCTTACAATTATTCCACATCGATATTACTGATATTCGCACTTAGTGCACTTGAGTTCGTACAGTCTTGGACTTGTACATCATTTAAAGTTCAAATAATTCTTGAACTATGTGAGATAGAGTCTGAACCTTTGTTCGGTCAGACAAGCGTATGAAGTTTTATAAAAGCTATCCAAGCCAATTGATGGTAAGGATTCTTAGACTGAAACAACACCCCTTCTATGATAGGGGGGTACCCCAGATATCTAATATAAGATACACAAAGCAGATTTAAATGTTATGCATATACATAGAGTACGTGAGGCTGATCCCCTCAAGTACTTATCCTGTAGCCAGTAACCAAAGGGTCAATTAGCTATTGATTCCATTGGAGTGTTATAGTTCAAAGTCTATTTGACTAGCAGTTATTCTAAAAGCAATCATTATCTTTGCTTGCGATATTCATATTGTTGAATTCATTGTCAGTCATTTTTCCATTCCACATGATATATCCTTATTGTTGTATTTAAACTTGTTAGGCAAACTTATTTCTCATCCTTGCTATATCATGAATTATATTGCAGCTAAGCCCGAGACCTCGGGGAAGGACAAGGGTAAAGGAAAGATGTAGAATAGTGGCAAGGAGCAGACTTTACCTTATGTCTAGTTTTAAATTACTATTATGTAATATGAACCCTAATGTTTATTTTAGGGTATGTGTGTAAGATGATATTAAGGTTATCGTATCTTGGGACTAGTAACACCTTTTGAATGAACGACGTACATTTATTATATTTTGCATTTTAGTTATCTTATGTTCTTTAGAGGTGGATGTTTGTATTTTACCGTGATGACCGAACCGGGGTCAGAGGACCCGGATTTGGGGGCGTCACAGGTTGGTATCAGAGCCGTAGGTTATAAACGTTAGGAATGCGAAACCTAGGTTATAACCTTATTAGAAAACTCAAGTAGAGTATGTAAGTGATGGGTTGAGAAAATCCATCGAGTTTTATTGTGATACTGAAGTTGTTTATTTAAATCAAAAATGATTAATAGACGTCTTAAACTTCTTAATGCTAACATGTATAGCATATCACATGAAGCCTAATAATTTTCTTCCTTTCCTCAGATCATACCGCCTAGGATAATTCAGCGGAATCAAAGGGAGGAAGGATCCGTTAACAATGGTGGAGGGGAAAATGTCAATCCAATGCAGAAGTTCGTTAACCTGTTAATGGAGGCAATGCAAAACGGACACCCACCAGCAGCAAGGAAGCCAGGAAAACACTTGGCTAGCTTTAAGGACTTTAAATTGGTAGGACCACCAGAGTTCCGAGGAACCCTAGACCCAATTGAAGCCCAAACATGGATAGAAGAGATGGAGAAGGTGTTTGAGGTCGCACGTGTGGCCGAAGAACAAAAGACGAGTTTTGCCACTTTTATGATGAAGGGCGAAGCTAACTATTGGTGGAAAGCCAATAGGAGCTGAGCAGACGAAGGAGTTATTCCTTGGGACAGATTTAAGGAGCTATTCCTCGAGAATTACTTGTCGGAGAATACGCAACAAGATATGGAAGTTAAGTTTCTGGAACTGAAACAAGGTAGTATGTCTGTTGCAGAGTACGCAACGAGATTTAACGAGTTAGCCCGATTTGCTCCACATCAGGTTGACATAGAGGCTAGGAAGGCAAGGAGGTTCGAATTAGGACTGAAACCATGGGTACAGAAAGCAGTGGCTGTATTAAAGATTAAGACTTACTCTGATCTTTTGGAAAGGGCTATCATTGTCGAAGGAGGCAATGAAGCCATCGCTCGATTCAAACAAGAAAAGAAGACAGGTCAAGAAGGACAGAAAGGGGGAAGCAGCAGAGGCAACAACCCCAATAAGCGTAAATGGACAGAGAGCCAATCCTTTGGAGGTAATAAGTTCGGGGGAACAGCTAAGAAAAGTATGAAGTTCAACAACTGTGGGAGGAGTAACTCGGGGGAGTTTATGAAGGGAAAGAGTGTCTGTTATCGTTGCGAACAACCGGGGCACATGGCTCCTCAGTGTCCGAATAAGCAGAAGGGAGGATGTTTCTCGTGTGGAACCACGTATCATCAAATTAAGGAATGTCCGAAGAGAAAGGGCGATGCAGCTAGCGGCAAGCGCAACAACAACAACAATGGACTGAACATTGGATGGTCAGTCAGTCAAGCCAACAGACCAACCGCACGAACGTTCAACATGACCGTACAAGATGCGGTGGAGTCTAAGGACGTGGTGTCAGGTATCATTCCGATCAATGATATAGATGCATACGTGTTATTTGATTTGGGTGCTACCTGCTCTTTTATTTTCGAAGAATTTGCTAAACATTTAGGCTTACCCTGTGAGAGATTAGAGCACCCTATGAACGTAGAAGTAGCAAACAAGGAAATTATCCCCGTAGAATACATTCATAAGAATTGTTATACCGAATTATGAGGATTTCACCTCAAAGTGGATTTGATACCGATTCATTTGGGGGAGTTCGATGTAATCCTTAGAATGGATTGGTTATCAGTTCACGGAGCAGTTATAGACTGTAAGAAGAAGTGTGTACACCTTAAGACTCCGAATAAGTCGAAGGTGGTATTTTATGGTAGTAAATCGCCAAGACAATCTCATTGTCTGACGATGGTGCAAGCACAGAGATTGCTTAGGAAGGGTTATATAGGTTATTTGGCTCATGTGGTTGATACTCGACGAGTCGAGGGTGAACTGAGTCAAATACCTATTGTAAGGGATTTTGTTGATGTCTTCCCAGACTAGATTCCGGGATTGCCACCAGATAGAGTGATTGAGTTTGTCATTGATTTGGCACCAGGGATAGCACCAGTATACAAAGCACCGTATCGTATGGCACCGGTAGAGATGAAAAAACTGATGACTCAATTACAAGAGTTATTAGATAAGGGATACATTCGACCGAGCGTATCACTGTGGGGAGCACCAGTCTTATTCGTAAAGAAGAAAGATAGGTCGCTAAGACTTTGTATCGACTACCGAGAATTGAACAAGGTCACCATTAAGAACAAGTACCCGTTGCCCAGGATAGACGATTTGTTTGATCAATTGAAGGGGGCAAAGTACTTTTTAAAGATTGACTTGAGGACCGGTTATCACCAACTGAAAGTGAGGCTGGAGGATATTCCGAAGACGGCATTCAGAACTCGGTATGGACACTTTGAGTTTTTAATAATGTAATTTAGATTAACAAACGTGCCAGTAGCCTTTATGGATTTGATGAACAGAGTGTTCAAACAGTATTTGGATACGTTTGTTGTCGTATTCATCGATGACATTCTAGTGTATTCAGAAATGGAGGAAGAACACGTCGAGCATCTTAGGATAGTGTTGGAGACATTAAGGAGGGAAAAGATGTATGTGAAATTCTCCAAGTGTGAGTTTTGGTTGCAAAGAGTGCAATTTTTGGGGCACGTTATCGAAAAGAATGGTGTTTCGGTGGATCCAGCAAAGGTAGAAGCAGTTATCAATTGGGAGCAGCCGAAGACACCGACAGAAATTAGGAGTTTCTTAGGATTGGTGGGATACTATAAAAGATTTATTCGAGATTTTTTGAAATTAGCATCACCGTTGACCAATCTTACCAAAAAGTCAGTTAAGTTCATTTGGACGGAGAAGTGTGAAGAAAGTTTCCTAGAATTGAAGAAGAGGCTTAGTCAAGCACCTGTGTTGGCCTTACCGGACAACACGGGAGGGTTTATAGTGTATAGTGATGCGTCATACAAGGGACTTGGTTGTGTACTGATGCAACACGGTAGGGTCATTGGCGTACGCTTCACGTCAGCTAAAAGATTATGAGAAGGGATATCTGACTCATGATATGGAGTTAGCAGCAGTAGTTTTTTCCTTGAAGATTTGGAGGCATTATTTGTATGGTGAGAAGTGTGAGATATATACAGATCACAAAAGTCTGAAGTATATCTTCACGCAAAGAGAGTTAAACATGAGGCAGCGCCGATGGCTAAAATTGATCAAAGATTATGATTGTGAGATTTTGTACCATCCTGGCAAAGCAAATGTAGTGGCAGATGCCTTAAGCAGAAAAGGCATAGAGAAGTTATTGAAGTTGACCAATCAAGAAGAATTGGTGAAAGATTTTGAACGACTAGACTTGGAGATTAAGTATCCGATGGAGACCAACGAACAATTATTTACAGTGACAGCGAGTCCGACTTTATTGGATAAGGTTAAAGAAGCACAAGAAAAAGATGAAGATTGCATTAACATCAAGAAGCGATTGACTGAAGGTGATGAATGAAATTTAAGATTGATAGCACTGGACTGCTAAGATTTGAAGGACAAATTTGGCTACCGTTAGTACTAGAACTGAGAGAAGAGATTTTGCAAGAAGCGCACAATACGAGATACTCGATACACCCAGGAAGCACGAAGATGTACCAAGATTTACGTCACCATTTTTGGTGGCCAAACATGAAGAGAGAGGTTGTGGAGTGCGTAAATAGATGCCTAACTTGTCAAAGAGTCAAGGGAGAGCACCAACGACCAAGCGGGTTATTACAACCATTAGAAATTCCAGAATGGAAATGGGAGCACATCATAATGGACTTTGTGGTGGGACTTCCGGCAACGCAGAAAAGGCACGACGCCATATGGGTGATTGTAGATCGTCTTACTAAGTCAGCTCACTTTTTGCCGATTAAGATTAAGTATAGTTTGGACCAGTTAGCCAAATTATATGTTAAGGAAATTATCTCGAGGCATGGGGTGTCGGTATCTATTTTATCAGATAGAGATCTGCGATTCACGTCAAATTTCTAGAAGAGTCTTTAAGAAAGAATGGGGACACAACTATGAAAAATGAGTACCGCGTATCATCCGCAAACTGATGGGCAGAGCGAGAGAACAATTCAAACACTTGAAGACATGCTCCAAGCTTGTGTGATGGACTTAAAGGGTAGTTGGGAGGATCACCTTCCATTAGTAGAGTTTGCGTATAACAATAGTTATCACGCCAGTATTGGAATGCCACCATACGAAGCACTGTATGGGAGGAAATGTAAAACGCCCTTATGCTGGGACGAAGTTGGAGAACGTCAACTGTTGGGACCAGAATTGGTACAACAGACGGTAGAAATCATTAAGGTGATAAGAGCACGATTAGTAGCAGCTTAAGATCGCCAGAAGAAGTATGCGGATTTACATCGCAAGAAGAGAGATTTTGAAGTAGGGAGCTATGCATTTTTGAAAGTATCTCCCTGGAAAGGGAAGATTCATTTTGGGAAGAAGGGAAAATTGAGCCCTAGGTTCATAGGACCGTTCGAGATTCTGAGGCGAGTCAGTGAAGTGGCGTACGAGGTAGCGTTACCTCCTAAACTTGAGCACATTCACAATATGTTTCATGTGTCAGTATTACGGCCGTATAAACTGGACTACAAGCATGTTATCTCCTATGAACCAATTCAAGTCGAGAAAGACTTATCATACGAGGAAGTTCCTGTCCAGATACTAGATAGGAAGGAACAGAAGTTGAGGAATAAGATTATCCATTCCATTAAGATTCTCTGGAGGAACCACGCATTAGAAGAAGCTACGTGGGAGCTAGAAGAGAAAATGAGAGCGAATTATTCATTTTTATTTGAGTAACCTTATTTTTACAATTTCGAGGACGAAATTTTTATAAGGGGGGAGGGATGTAACGTCCACGAATTTTAAAATCCTTAATAATTAAATATATGATTTAATTTTAATGAGTTAGTTTTGTGAGTTTATTTAAACCTTATGTGGTTATGTGAATTTATGAATTGATTAAAGGGAGTCACTAATAGTAATTTAAATTAGTGGACTAACCCTAAGAGTTTGATATCAAGGAATTGATAGGATTCTTAATGATTAAATATTCAATTTATTTGAATATAGTGGCGAGAGTTGAACATATTGATTTATGTCATGTATGGAGATATCACCATTGAAGAAATTAAATTACCTCATATAGGACTTATGTGGTGATAGATATTTGAACTGGCTTGAAGCCAACCCATTTTAGCTTTGTCTGGGGATTTGGCATTATACGCCCCCAGTGAAGTACAAAATGGTGCAATGCTGCTTGATGTCCAAACCTAGAAAATTAGTTCTGTTGTTGTTAATGAAATGGAACATTAGTGTAATGTGTGACATCCATAAAATCATATAATAAGATACATTATGTTGATATGGAATATCATGTAGTACAATAAAATCATAAGTGATTGTTAAACAGAAATAATTAAATATCTGTGTATTCCAGAAATTGAAAAAGAAGTTGTGTGTGTAAACTGAATATATAATATTAAATAATGTTATAATATGGCTATGTGAGTAGTATAGATAATTATGGAACTACTCGGTCAATAATATTTAACTATGTTATTTTAATCGCGTGTATTTAATGTACTTGGATTATATTATGTGAACGCATAAATAATCCCTAGATTTCCTAAGTGTAGTAGCATTAACACATTTATATTATATTATGGGAATTATAGTGTCCAAACCAAGCCTTAATCAAGCTTGTTGCTGAGATTGGATTCTTGTCCCAAAATAAGTGTCACTATAGTACATGAACAGTAGCCTACATTTGATTTACGTAACTTCCATTTGGGCTAAACTTAGGCAATGATTATAAGGCCAATGGCCTGATGGTAGGTTATTCAACAACCCTTGATTAACCAATGAGTTCTTCCTTTGCACCATGAGCTCCAACATTGTGTAATGCAAATGTCCAGTTCATAGTTCCTTTATAAATACAAGCCCCATTTTTAGTTTTGTTGTTTGTTAAGTTTGATATTGAGAGTTCTAAGTTGCTGAGAAAGTTTGGGAGCATACTTAGTGTATAAGGAAGCCAATCCAAGCTTAAGGAGGTATAAACTTTACTATGTTCTTGAAATAGGTCTAGTTAATTCTTGAAAATTACTTGAAATTCTTTGTTAATCAAAGTGAATTAACATGCCATGATATGTTTCTGAAGTATGTTTACATGTTTAAACTCTTAAATGGTAGGTTGTAGCATGTTTAAAACTGAAATGAACCAAGGTGGCTAAGGCTCAGTGAGACGCAGTGTCACTACCTCACAGTGCGAGGCATGGTAGCAAGACCCTATTGTATTAGGGTGCGGTCTTGACTCTGTAGTAGATCAAAATTAGTTTCTGGTTTCTGTTGGTTATATGTGTTACTAACTTGATGTTATGGTCTAGATACATACCTATAGAGGAGTATAACATGATATGTAAAGCTTTCGTATGTGGTATAAAGTAATCAACTTGGATTAGTAAGGAAGTTGTAGCAAAACTTAAAGTTTTCAAAACTAACTTTGTGGAAAACTTGTGTTCACGAGTTCTGAACTTATGAGGCCATATACACGACTGATTTGGAACCTAAATGATCATAATATGTGATCCATAGATGTTGTATCCATGTCCAACTTGACAAGCTTTGTGTTAAAACTTGGTTTGAAAAGAAAATCTTAGTTAAGGATAATGAACATGAACGCTAAAAGATTTAGATTTTGATCTTGAAAGGAGGTTAACATGACTTAACTCCTTATGATAAGAGTTTTGAAGTTGTCTTATATGTGCTATCTTACATCATTCATGCTAAAATGATTTCAAATACAACCTTGGACATGTTTTCAAACATAAGTTGCATATTATGTGAGTACTTAGATACTAAAGTAGTAAGATGTCATGTTATAGCTATATTACTCCTAAACATGATTCATATGTATTAAGCATGATGATTACATGATTTTTATGTTTTAATGACATATAACTTGTAAGTTAAACTTAAAGTAATGAATTCAAGTATGGTCATGTGTTATATGTGAGAACCTCTAGCATATATGTATGTTAAAGTATAAGTTATTGGTATGATTAAGAGTTGGACTGAAAGCAGGATGCAAAGCTCAAACCTTGAGTGCGGCGAGGGCGGTAACGTAGTTGTGTCGTCCCTAAGTTTAGAACAAAGCGTCGCCTGCCAGATCTTGCGATCTTGCCAAGAAGATTCATTTTTGGTTTGAAGCTTCAAGACATGCTTAATTGATTACTTTATCTTGTAATATGTGACCAATGTGCCATGCAATGTGTTAAGAAGCATGCTATGTGAAGACTTGATTGTTGTAAGTGTAAACACATTAGTTTACACATACTAATTGAAATGATCGACTTGATAATGTTAGGTCATTTCAACGCGAGTTAGTTAAAGCTTGTATTATATTGTAGCTGAGCAAACAGGCAAGTTTCCTAAACTTACTCCAATTATTATTGAGCAAGTTTCCTAACTTACACAAACTTTAGATTTTGTGCAAGTTCTTAAATTTCATATGATTCGTATGTTGAATGCAAGTTTCCTGAATTCTTACTCTTTTACTTGAGCAAGTATTTGAACACTATTTTTATTGTGTTGCAGGTTTCCTAACTTACACAACTTTGTTTGTTGTGAAAGTTTCTTATCCTTCTCATATTGTATTGAGTAGGTTATTGTTGAATTAAAAATTATTCATTTAAGCTTGAATCTTATTTCCAAGCATGCTATTAAGTGGCCTAATTACCTTACAATTATTCCACATTGATATTATTGATATTCGCACTTAGTGCACTTGAGTTCGTACAGTCTTGGACTTGTACATCATTTAAAGTTCAAATAATTCTTGAACTATGTGAGATAGAGTCTGAACCTTTGTTCGGTCAGACAAGCGTATGAAGTTTTATAAAAGCTATCCAAGCCAATTGATGGTAAGGATTCTTAGACTGAAACAACACCCCTTCTATGATAGGGGGGTACCCCAGATATCTAATATAAGATACACAAAGCAGATTTAAATGTTATGCATATACATAGAGTACGTGAGGCTGATCCCCTCAAGTACTTATCCTGTAGCCAGTAACCAAAGGGTCAATTAGCTATTGATTCCATTGGAGTGTTATAGTTCAAAGTCTATTTGACTAGCAGTTATTCTAAAAGCAATCATTATCTTTGCTTGCGATATTCATATTGTTGAATTCATTGTCAGTCATTTTTCCATTCCTCATGATATATCCTTATTGTTGTATTTAAACTTGTTGGGCAATCTTGTTGCTCATCCTTGCTTTATCATGAATTATATTGCAGCTAAGCCCGAGACCTCAGGGAAGGACAAGGGTAAAGGAAAGATGTAGAATAGTGGCAAGGAGCAGACTTTACCTTATGTCTAGTTTTAAATTACAATTATGTAATATGAACCCTAATGTTTATTTTAGGGTATATGTGTAAGATGATATTAAGGTTATCGTATCTTGGGACTAGTAACACCTTTTGAATGAATGACGTACATTTATTATATTTCGCATTTTAGTAATTGTATGTTGTTTAGAGGTGGATATTTGTATTTTATCGTGATGGCCAAGGCAGGGGTGAGAGGACCACGATTCGGGGTGCCATAAAAAATCGCAGCATGACTTCCCCATTACAATTCAAATATCCAATTTTCTAATTTCTACAGCAATTCACCAAACCCAAAAGTTATAACTTTACTACAACAACTCTAGGCATAGACAATGCTTCTAATCACCAAAACACCCAAATTTATAAGGATTTAAACCATGTTTTTGTTGTTTTCTCCATTTTCAACACATTTAGCGAATTCCATCGCCAAATCCTTGTTTCTTAACCAAATTACACCATTTTAGTTGCGTTGTTTCGTTTCTTGATATACTAATGCAATCTATAATTAATTTACTGATTATATCAAGGATTGAACATGAAATTTTTTGACTCAAACAATCCATTTTCATATATATAACACTGTTACCTTAATTTTCTTCTTTCAACCCAATTTCTATGAATTTAATTACTAAAACTTACTTATATTTGATGATTAACAGATTCTGCAAAACCATACATACACATATACATCAATCCAACGTGACTTTCAATTCACAGTGAATAATCATTGAGAAACCAAAACATAGAATATTAGGAGCAATTATACCTTGATTATTGAAGAAAATGATAGAAAGTGGCTTCAATTCTTTCCCTTTCCACAGCAAAAACCCACAATCTTAACAATTTTCCCTCTTCTCTCAATTCTCTCTAACACTTTGCTTTCATTTACTCTCCAAACTATTTGTACTTAGCTTAGGAATATACGCATAGGATATAAACTGACTCCCCACGTACGTCAGGTAAAAAAAATACGCCTTATCGGTTATGTTATGCCAAAGGCCATAAGGCCGTGTTTGGTTACATAGAATTTCCCCCTCTTTTAATTTATTTTTATAACATTTATATTATATAGTTTCACTTGTCACACTTTTATTAATTAATTTATGTTCTCACAATTATAATTATAATTTCCATTATAATTATTTTTATACTTACGAAATTATTACACATTTAATTTAATTATTAAATTAAACTAAAATATCATTTTATTTATCTAATTATTTTCTTAAATATCAAACAATTAATTTAATTTAATTACTTCATTAAATCAAATCTTCAAATAAAATTATCATTAATTAATTTAGTTAACATAACGTACTTAACTAAATTATTGCACCACAATTTCATCAATTATTTATCTCCATAATTTCATCATTTATTTATCTCAATAAATAAATTATTTAAAATATTTATTTATTTCAATAAATATTTAAATTTAATTATAAAATTTCTCAATCGTTACATCCTTCCCTCCTTAAAAGGATTCTGTCCCCAGAATCACGACTCGATGAATTTATTTGTTACTACAACAGATGTGTTTTTAATGTATAAGA
Source organism: Panax quinquefolius (assembly GCA_020205615.1). Classification (NCBI taxonomy): domain Eukaryota; kingdom Viridiplantae; phylum Streptophyta; class Magnoliopsida; order Apiales; family Araliaceae; genus Panax; species Panax quinquefolius. Next base: position 63,606,851 of record CM035173.1, read on the forward strand.
GAACAGTTTCAAGTGGGGGATAACTGGACGAGACTTTTGACTTCTTTAGTCCACTGTGATTTAGTTATAACATTACATTTACCATAATATTTTTCATACCAATTGTAAAAAGTAATGTTTATTTGTTCATTTTTAATAAATCTTTTCCATCAATTTATGACTTTATCTCGTTCTTTATTAGTTGGGTGATTAGAACGGAATGAATGTCTCTTTTCTTTATTAGCCTTGGAATTGAAATCTTCAACAAGATTATCCTAATCTAATTTAAATTCTTTTTTAATAACTCTCAATTGATTATTAATGGGAGTTTTAAAATCTGATTGAATAGGGTATTCTGAAGGTGTAGGAGATGTATCTTCTTCTACATAATCATTTGTTGTATAACAGGGATGACTAGTTTGACCATGATTCAAAATACCTTTTAATTTAATATCTTGAATAGAAGTATTACTTAGTATTTCAGTATCTCTTCGACTATGAATTTAAGGTGCTGAAGAACTAGTAAAATCTTTTATAATAATTGGTCTTCTAGCACGTTCAAAACTTATTTTAACTGTACCGTCAGAAAATTGCCTAATATTTTCTACATCTAATAAATTGTTAATAACTGGTTTCTAAGGTATTTCACTAGGCAAGGTCCATTGACTAGGTAAAGTAATTTCTTTCCAAAGAATGGTCCTTGGAATTTGAATATTAGCATCACTGGTAGAACTTTGAATTAAAATAGTTTGATCTTTAGGACTTTTATTAAGAGCATGAACATTTAAATTTATTTTCATGGTCTTATAATATATCCTATAAATTAAAACTAAGGCTTGAGAACCTTCAATTATTTGAGTAATTTCTCCTGCTGTTTTAATATTTAAGGTTAAAGCTTTTAATAAGTTAGGATCACTTAGGCTTAATGTGAAATCAGGAAAGCAATTGAAATGGATTAGTCCATTATGCAGACCTGATTCCATTATGCCAATGATACTTGGGAAATAATTAAGAAATCTGGCATCTCTGAGATAGAGGTAGATACTTGAATTAATTCCTTTAATGTTTAACGGTTTGACTGCAACTTGAATAAGTCCAATATGAATAAAATTATAACCCTTTTCCCTATGTTTCTTAATAACATCGGAAGATAAAAGACTACAATTTTCATATTCCTTATTAATTGCATAAACCTTTTCAACAATTTTAACATTATAATCAGTTTTGAAATTATCTAAAAAGGTTGACTGATAAATTTCTTTAGGGGAAACATTGGGTATGTTCTAATAACTCAAAATTTGATTAATGTTTTCATAATTGTGTTCTTCCTAATTCACTTTGTCTAGAACAGGGGGTAAAGTTGATCGGTGACTAGTTGAGGAGTTAGATCTAAATAATCGATTCATCTTTATCTAAGTTCAGAATTTATTCTTACTCATTATTCATTTATACAGACCCTCTTACCTTAAGTAGGCACATACCTATGTTCTCTTGTTATGACCCAACACTGCTCGCACCTAAGACTTACAAGGGCTAAACTCACATGAACAAGGTGGACTATAGTAAGTTTAGGTGACTTCTGAATAATGAAAGAAATGTAATTCTGAATGAAGGAAAGATTAACTTATTATCAAGGTCTCAAACAGCAACTAGAAACAACAAACAACTTGGCTTTGATACCATTGAGGGCGGAAAGGAAAGAGAAGAAAGAATAGAGTGGCGCATATAAATGTAAGCAGTTACTAAAAGATAAACTTTATAAATTTTACTGATAAAAGAAATATTTACAAACAAATTTGAAAATAAAAGTGACTTAAAGTTTACTTAGAACATAGATGAGGTAGAAGATAGAGAAATGAGTCTAAAGATTAGTCAGAGATTTATTCAAGATGAATCTATTTTTAAATCACTAAACTTACTAAACTGTAAAATCACCCATTTAAACTTCTTAAAGGAAGAGATTAAATATGAGTGTGTTGAAAAAAAGCTTGAAGATAAAAAGATTCAAGAAAAAATTGAAGGATTAAAAAACTATATAAATGAAAATCTTTGTTCGGACTCTCTTAATGCCTTTTAGCATCGGAAAAAACATGTTGTAAGGCTTCCTTATGCTAAGGAATTCAAAGAATCCACCTGGCGGACCAACACCAACATCTTCATTAAAGATGGGGCTGCCATCATCATCCATTTGGACAGCATGAATAATTGATAATCTAGTATCTTCAGTACGATGTTTTTCCCACCAAGATCTAAGAATACCAGTGAATCCACTAGCTATTAATTCAACAATATCTGATTGAGTCAGATTGTTGAACTTAGTAATATAGCTATTGGCTACCATGGACATATGGTTTAACTTGTTCAGAATTTCTTGTTCACTAAAACCATCAATATTCCATTCATAAATTTTATTTGAAGAAACAGAAAATTGCTTATCTAAGTTTCTCTCTTCAAATTGTAGATCCGAAGGAGTAGGTTTAGAATATCAATTTTTTGTTATACTAGCGTTATTAAAGGTTAATTTATTTAACTGATCATTAAAATTAGGAACATTGTCAGACTGATCTGATTGACTAATACTTTCATTGTTAGATTCAATCTGATCAATGACAACAATAGTACTGCTAGTTCCAGCTTCAGTTTTTAGTTTTTTAAATAATTTATCTATAACTTGGGTAAGTTCACTATCTTGGTTAGGTAGACCTAGTCCAACTCTGTTTTCAGGAAGGCTTAATAGAGGTTGTTCTAATTTGGAATCTGGTTTTTTAATAATATTTTCATCAAATTTTTCATCAATTTTATCTAGCTGTTTACCTATGGTTGCTAGATACTGATTTGTAAAATTATTTTGCTCTATGATTTTCTTTTCATTCTTATTACCAACTGAAATTTTAAAAGGACTGGCAACAACAAATGTGTTTTTAATGGATAAGAGAACAGTTTCAAGTGGGGAATGACTGGACGAGACTTTTGACTTATCTTCTTTAGTCCACTGTGATTTAGTTATAACATTACATTTACAATGATATTTTTCATACCAATTGTAAAAAGTAATGTTTATTTGTTCATTTTTAATAAATCTTTTCCATCGATTTATGACTTTATCTCGTTCTTTATTAGTTGGGTGATTAGAACGGAATGAATGTCTCTTTTCTTTATTAGCCTTGGAATTGAAATCTTCAACAAGATTATCCCAATTGATTATTAATGGGAGTTTCAAAATCTGATTAAGTAGGATATTCTGAAGGTGTAGGAGATGTATCTTTTTCTACATGATCATTTGTTGTATAACAGAGATGACTAATTTGACCATGATTCGAAATACCTTTTAATTTAAATTAATTAAAAGGTATTTAAATTTAATTAAATTAAATTTAAATACCTTTTAATTGTTGTATTTTAATTTAGTTTGACCATGATATTTTATGGATAATCTCATTGGGAATCTTCATGCCCATGAAGTCGATATGTTCGTCGAAAAAGCTGGATCAGACACAGATCTCAAAAAGAAAGGAATCGCCTTCAAAGCTATTCTGGTGGATCAAGAAAGTGACGATGAAGAATTAAATGAAGAACTCCTTAGTAGACAACAATGAAGTTGCTCTACTTTCCAGAAAACTCAGGAGAGTAATTCAAAGCAAGGCAAGAAAATATGGCAAAGGCTTCATGAAGACAAACAACAACTTCAACAAATTCAAAGGCAAACAATTTTTCAAGCCAAAGACGCAAGGAGGAAATTTCAAAGCAAGTAACAACAACTTCAGAAGTACCAACCCAAATGAAAATTCAAACACATGTTTCGAATGCAAGTAGCCTGGACACTTCAAGAAGGACTGTCCAAAACTAGCCAACAACAAAGTTCTTGTAGCTGAAGAAGGATGGGATCTACGTGACGAGGAAGAAACTGCTGAGCAAATTAAAGAAATTGCAAATCTCTGCTTAATGGCAGATAATGGCAGATCTGAGGTAAATTCTGAACACCAATTGCCTAGCACCTCATTTTCTTCATACACACTAGAAAATATAAATGAAGAACACTATGAATTACAAGAAGCTTATAGTCATTTATACGAAAGTAATGAACTGTTAAAAGAAGAGCTAGAAAGATTAAGAAAAATAAATAAAAGTCTTGAAATTGAAAATGCTAATTTAATTACCAACGAAAGTTTAAATGAGATAAACTAGAAAGTAAAGAAGAATTAGAACAACTTAAGAAAATTAATAAAAATCTTGAAATAGAAAATTCCTCACTTACTATCTCAATTGAAAATCTTGAAATTAAAAATTCAACACTTGCTGTAATCAATGAATATAATCAAGTACAAGATCAAGCAGTAATTGAAGAAATCAAAAATGAAAATTCAAGTTTCAAATTAGAAATAGAAAACCATAATTCCATAATTGAAAACTTAACCAAAGAATGTGACGATTTAAATACTATAATTTATAAATTTACAAAAGGAAAGGAAAATCTTGATGTAATGTTAAATCAACAAAAATGTAGCTTTAATAAAGAAGATTTAGGATATACTGGAGAAACAAGTAAATCAAAAGATAAAGGACTATATCACGTTAAAATTAAAAAAAAGAAAGTCATATATCTCCCTTCACAAAATGCTCCTATTGTAACAGAAATGGTCATTTCCTTTTATATGTGCAATGCTAGAAATGGAAACTATAAAGGAAAAATGATTTGGGTTCCCAAAGGAACATATACTACACCAACCATCACAAGAAGAGAATTTTATAAACAACATTATCATACCTCTCACAATCCAGTTACTCATAGAATTCTTTTTTCTACTAAAATTGAATATCCTATGCCGAGTTTTGTGAAGGAAACTTCAAATGTTCCTCATACAAAATGAAAAACTCACCCTAAGGACCCTTTAATTTAAAGGGTACCAACTTGTAAAATTAGCACATATATTGTAGGTATGTCTTGCAGCTGATATGAATAAAAGCAAATGGTATCTTGATAGTGGATGCTCAAGACATATGACTAGAGACAAATCCAAATTAAGAAATCTGCAAGCTATAGACTTTGGTGAGGTAACTTTTGGTGATAACAATAAAGGTAAAATAATTGGAGTTAGATGTGTTGGTAATAACCACATAACCATTTCCAACGTTCAGTTAGTTATTGGACTCAAGTATAATCTTCTATCTATCAGTCAACTATGTGATAGTGGTTTTAAAATATCCTTTAATACACATAACTGCTCTATTTTTGATCAAACAGTTTGTCCTAGATATCAAAACGTGTATACTTGTGACTTAGATGCATACTCTCACTTAGATAACATCTATCTTGTATATGCAAATGAGGATCCTTGGCTATGGCATCGCAGACTAGGACACATCAATATGAAACTCATAAATAACATTTCTTCTAAAGAACATGTTCGTGGTCTTCCTAAATTAAAATTTTTTAAAGACCACATCTGTGAAGCTTGCGAATTAGGAAAATAAATTCATGCATCCCATAAACCTAAATTTACTGTGTCAACCTCTCGACCCTTAGAATTGATACACATGGACCTTGTTGGACCTATCCATAAACACAACATGGGTGGTGCTGTATACATTCTAGTTTTGGTTGAAGATTATTCACGATTTACATGGGTTGATTTTCTAAAATTTAAAAATGAGGCTATTAATCCTTTTTCTACCCTGTGTAAAAAGATTCAAAATCAACAGGGGAGTTCTATTGTCTATATTCGATCTGATCACAGAAAAGAATTTGACTATTCTAATTTCATTATGTTCTGTGATGAGAACGGTATAAGTTATAACTTCTCTGCTCCTTATACACCTCAGTTAAATGGTGTAATTGAAAGGAAAAATCATTCTTTACAAGAAATGACTAATACCATGTTAAATGAATATCGTCTTCCAAAGTATTTCTAGGCTGAAGCTGTGGCAACATCATGCTACATTTTAAACAGAGTTTTGTTAAGACCCATTTTGCTCAAAACTCCCTATGAGCTTTATTATAAAAGAACTCCAAAAATAAACTAATTTCGTGTTTTTGGGAGCAAATGTTTTATTCTAAATATCAAAGGACATTTATTGAAATTTGATCCCAAATTTGATGAAGGAATATTTCCTGGATACTCTCTTAATAGTAAAGCATACAGAGTTTTTAATAAAAGAAGTCTAGTTGTGGAAGAATCAATGAATATGACTTTTGATGAAACTCATCCTTCTCCAAAATATAAAGAACTGGTTGATAATGATGTTCTTATTGAAGATATTCTCAGAAATATGGAAGAACCAAAACTAGATAATGCATCTCCACCCATTAATGAGAATCCCTTTGAAAATCCAAACCCTCAGTTGAATGATTTACCCAAAGAGTCTCATGTTATTAAAAATCATCCTATAGAAAATGTTATTGATAATATTGATGAAGGGGTTATCACTAGATCACAAGCACATAATCTAGCTGGTCACTTCTCTTTCTTGTCTCAAATTGATCCTAAGAATATAAAAGATGCTTTACTTGATGAAGACTGGATAATGGCTATACAAGACGAACTTGAACAATTCACTACTAGAAACAAAGTATGGGAGTTAGTCCCATAACCCGAGGATGTTTCAATCATTGGAACACGATGGGTATTTCGTAATAAACTTGATGAAAATGGAACTGTTGTACGTAATAAGGCAAGATTAGTTGCACAAGGGTATAATCAAATGGAAGGAATTGACTATGATGAAACATATGCTCCTATTACTAGAATTGAATCTATTCGTATGTTATTAGCATTTGCATGCCATAAGAATTTTAAACTGTTTCAAATGGATGTGAAATCTGCATTCTTAAATGGTGTTATAGAAGAGGAAGTTTATGTTAAACTGTTAGGTTTGTAATATTCATGAACGCAATCAAATTGCACAAATTAAGCGGAAACATAAAAAATCAGAGTTTAAAAATTTTACAAACCAAATACCCGGATCATCCTTTATGCATAATTATTAATTAAACAAAAATAAGAAGAACAAGAATTATACCCTTGAAGTTTCGAGCTTCCTCAAGTACAAATTCACCTCCAATATTTTCGCGTTCAACTTGAATCCACCGGGTTTGGTTCCTTCTTTTGATCAATGTTAGCCACCCAAATGTTTGGCCTCTAGAGGGGATCCTCCAAGGAAGAAGAAAGATTCAAGAAGATGGTTGTTTGGCAAAACTCTAGTTTTTCTATCTCTCACAGAAAAATAGCGTACTCTCCAACAAATGGTATCACGTCTAATGACATCTGATATAAGACTCCTCTTATAAAGATATCAGTTAACCCTTCTAATCTAATTAGAAAATAGGGTATTATTTTAATTAATTAAACTCCCTAATCTTATTAGGGATAATTAATTAAACTCTTTTAATTAATTTAACCTCCTAATCTTATTAGGAATATATGATAGTACTTTTATTAATTAATTCTCAAACTCTTTTAGGAATTAAATAATAATAATAGTAATAGTAATAGTAATAATAATAATAATAATAATAATAATAATAATAATAATAATAATAAGACTCCTCTTATTAATTTATATTTAATATTTCTAAAATATTAAATAATAAATATTAAGCTATTTAATTTATTCTATCACCATAGATTAAATTAAATATATTTAAATTATTATTACGATTATGTCATTAACTTCTTAAATAATTATTCTTCCTTTTATGGTGTGACCATTTAGGTTCTCCATATTAAATTGGTTGTGAATAAATTAATTAGAACAATTCTAATCTTATTTAAATAAATAAATTAAACTATTAATTTATTTAAATAAATAATATTTATTCTACAATAGGGATAAGCCTCCTAGCGATTAATGATTTTCCGAGATAATATAGATTTCAACATTAATCATAAAAGAACCTTTGAGTAAATAGTTACTCAGACAATTCAATCCTTCCACCATACAATGTCCCAATTAAATATAAGACATAGAATTACTGTCAAGTCTTATTTTATTTAATTATATGTATTTCGACTCTTAAATGCATAACTCCAAATAATGTAAATTAGAAACTCCTTTCTAACTTCATTCTGCCTTGGCCAATGACTACTGGGTTGTCATTTATCGAATCACATAGGACATTTCTTAAGGAATAAGTCAAAGAATAACTCATCATACACAAGATACTATGATGATCTCAAGTCCAAGGATCACTTGTACTACTATCACTACTGGGGAATTCCTATCGAATGAGACAAGTAAAACTCCATTAGGTATTCCTTAGCGAGCCACGTTCAATGAACTTATTCTCTAATAAGCACCTACATACTTGCTTTAGTGTCTCCACACAAATGATCATGAGATCAATCATCCTCATTCAATGAGCGAGCAATGTATGTACCAATCTATCCGGATTCACTAATTCCCAATTTAGTAATCCAACGATTAAGAACTATTTTAGTTTTAAGCTTTCTAAGAATTTAGATCTCATCATCATCATTATTCTAAAAGCATTGCTTAAAACTATGGGTTTATCACATATTATAAAATAGCATCATGTAGATAATTAAAAGCCTTTAATAAATTAATACTTTTTATTAATAAATGAATAAGATTGTTAAAAAGTATATGTTTTATCATCAAACATGATTGGCTTGTGTGCATACTACTTTCAATCTCTCACTTGCACTAAATCCAATCGCCATGGTATCTCATACCCTTCTTCTCTAAGTGGCGATTATAATGCTGTTGGATAAGCTTTAATTTTTGGATATGTAATATTGTTCTTGAGAGTCCACTATCTCTATAGTGATTTTCCATCTTTCAATGATTCCTATAATCAAATAAAAATGCCACAACACATGTTTAGATCCAAGATGAGATTTAAGAACTATTCCTAGTTCTGTAATGAACTTTTCATCCAAATAATCAACTTGCAACTTCATTTATAGCTATATACTTTGTCTTTAACACTAAACCAGCAACTCTTGGCTGTTTGAAACCTTTTCAATTCACTGCACCACCATTCAAGGTAACACTTTACCTTAAAGTGGATTTTATGTCATCTTGGTTTGTCAGGAAAAACTTGAGTTTGTTAAGCCCTCTAGTTTTAATTTAGACACACCATGAATATGATCACATCCTTAGTGCCGGTTAAGCACTTTAAGATATTTTTCACTGACTCATAGTGAACTTCTCTATAATATGACTGATCAACATCAGGTCTCATACATTTCATTGCATACATGATAGTTACTCATGCAATCTCTCTTTTACGAGTCTATGGGGACTATTAAGAGAGATACACTCAATGACTCATCAACATGAGACAACACTTGGAGTTTGCCATGCTAAACGACTTTAGCATCAAATGAATATACGTTGCTTGGGTTAAGTCGAGAATCCTCTTGAATCTATCTATATAGATTTGTATATCCAATTAAGATACTCTTCCCAAATCATTCATGGAGGAATGTTTAGACAGCTGTATCTTTACTAATTATACCATTAGTATGTCATTCCTAATCCATAGTATATCAACATATAATATTAAGAATGTCATGGTGCTCCACTGACCCTTTTGTACACATTAGGTTCACTCTTATTTGTGATAAAATCTAACTCTTTTGATTTGTTTTATCAAAACAAATGTTCCATTTTTGAGAAGCTTGCTTCAATCTATTTCTCTGAGTGTCTACAACTCTTACCTCATCGTATGTAACTAAATCATCATCATCTATGATGTGAACCTCATCATCATCATATATGATGAATCCATATCTCCCAGGTATCTTCGGTACTATTCCAGATTTACAATTCGGTTGTGGTATAATAGGTCTATCTACAGGTTCCTCTTATTTAACTTATAGTGATTTGTGGTTCTTGAACTCTTCAAGATCTATTATCCTCCCACTAGCCCCTTTAATGATAAACATCTTTATCTTAGAAGGCAGTATGTTTCACAACAAACACCTTTTGCTAAGTAGGATTATAGAACATATACCCTAAACTTACTTTAGGATGTCCCACATATCTATACTTGTCAAATCTTGTCACAAGCTTATCCTTTGAAACCTTTTCACATAAGCTGGACAACCCCTTAACTTAACTTACTTAAAATTAGGAATCCTTCCTGTCCATAACTTTTATGGAGTCTTGTGGCCGGATTTTGAGGTTACCTTTTTCGTAGATATACATCCATTTCTAGGACATTATCCCAGAAGGATACTGGAATGTCGGTAAAATCATTATAGACCACACCATGTCCAACAAGGTATGGTTTTTTCTTTCAGATACATCAATCAATTATTGTGTATCAGGAGGCGCCCATTGTGAGAAAACCATTTGAGATGATTTAGAAACTCATTGCACAAGTATTCCTTTCTTGATCCGATCAAAGAATCCTAATATTTTGCCAATTTGTTTCACTTTTAAATTCTTTAAACCTTTCAAATAATTCATACTTGTATTTCATCAAATACACACATTCAACTCTTTGAATGATCATCTCCTTTTCTTATACTAATTTGTTCAACATGCAAAATTATTTTCACGTAAGTCAAGTATACTAAATCCATTAAGTAATATTCTAGTTCTATACAAAATATTATTATTATAAATAGAACAACAATTGTTCTTAAATATAACACCAAAGATTTCATTGTCCAACAACAAAATGAAAACAATGTTTCTAACGAGAACTGGAATACAATAACAACTTATTGACTTAATAGACTTGCCCGTAGGAAATGCTAAATAATAAGTTCCTATGGCTAATGTAGCAATATTTGCTTCATTTACCAGACATAGGATTACTTATCCTATGTTTAGCTTTCTACTTCTACTTGGTCCCTTCATAAATCTATATTTATGATAACCAAAGTCGTTATCCAATACCCGAGTAGAACCTTGACTTAAAGAAAAATTTATTTCAATCATGAAAAAAAACAATATTTATAACCGAAGCTTCACTAAGCTTCTTCTGGTTAGCCTCTACAAGATGCTTCTTGCAGTTTCTTTCCAGTGTCCAGGATTATTACAGTGGAAGCAAACTCCTTTGCTATCCGTATCAGTTTTGTTCTTATTATCCTTTGTTTTTGCTTTTTCTATTTACCTTCTTAGAATTGTTCTTCTTTTCAGAAGATCCTTTGGCCCCTACTAGTAAGACTTGGTCTTTCTTGGTTGGAAAGTGACTCTCAATATTTTTCAACATGTTAAGCAAATCAGCAAAGCTGATATCTAGCTTTTTCATATAAAAAATTCACAATAATTGTGAGAAGGAGTCCGGGAGTAACTGCAAGATCAAATCTTAGCTCAATTCTCCATCCATGACAAAACCTGTTATCCTAATTGTTCAATCAAATTGATCATGTTTAGGACATGTGTCTGTACTGTACTGTCGTTGGTAATTCTAGATCGGAAGAGCTCCTTAGATATTTGATATCTATCCATAGTGTCGTTGGTACTTTTCTCACCATCAACTACTTGACGTACAGGAGTATAGTAGGAGCATCCATAGTTTCATGCTGACGCTGAAGCTCATTACTCATGGATGCGAGCATGATGCATTGAGCCAACTGTGCATCATCTTGTCACTTTCTAAAAGTAGCAATCTCTTCCTCAAAGGCATTGTCTACAACCATTATAGGGATAGGCATATTAAGGACATAAGATAGCTTTTCAGCCATGAGAACTATTCTCAAATTCCTTAACCAATCCGTTTAATTCGGTCCGATTAAATAGCATCTAATATGCTTTGCAGTGATAGTAATTTAGACATTGTAAAATTCTGTAAATGAATTTGTAATTAACAATATTTTAGCATACATTCTTTTATTAATTACCAAAATAAATTAGGTCTTGTTTTAAATTGGTATCTCCCACTATTTTCATCAAACTATATTACCCTCACTTATATAGTTCGGTAAAATCTAATCAAAGATATGTAAGTGAGAATAAAGATCTCATTTCAAATGTATATAGCCTTGTGTGTGCACAACAAACTATATATAAATAAATAGGTAGACAACTCTTGTTGTAAAACCCCAAATTTTAAGAATAAAGATTTAATTTTCTCGAAATATTTTTTTGAATATTATGGTGTGGATTTGAGATAATATTATAGTTGTGGGTAGTATTTATAAATTTTGCAAAGTATGCAAGTTGTTGTATTATATTCGATTGGTCGGAGAATATTCGTTTTAACAGGGAATATTAAATGCAAGACAATCATTAGTGGACCCCTAACGAATTATTATTGTCGAATTGAAAGCGACAAAAAAATTTATGAAAATAACGGCGGAAGTTTTACCGTTAAACCTGTTGAACTACTCGGTAGTAAAAAAAAGAATGTCTGGCGTGGTTGCATAGTAGCACACGCGGTATTGATTATTGATGCTTACGTGAGAAGTCACTCGGTTTTGTTCAATTATTACTACAGATAATTGTTGCATAGTATCTCACGTTATTTGATTCAATTATTGTCGATATTTTATATATTATTAAATTAATAATTGAGATGACGAGTTATTAATATTATTATTTGCAATATTAACGATGTCAAAAGTTCGCTTGAGGAGAGGTTTAATCACCTAATTGTGCCAATGATAGGGAGAAATCCTTATTGGAAAGTCCCTCTTTCTAGGAACGACACAATTATTATTAATATTGTGAATTATTATAATGATGATAAATGTTGTTAAATATATTGAGATGTCTTTTATGAAGTCACGGAAGTTTATATATATATATATATATATATATATATATATATATATATTATATAAATTTTGTTTTATTAGTATTATTAATGTAATAAAATGAAAAAGCTTTTATATAAAGCGAGAATACTTTTATAAAGTTATTTATTTTATTAGACTATAAATAGAATATATTATATTCTATTATGCATAGTGTTTTGATATAGTAAAATCTTTTTATATAAAAAGCAGAATACTTTTATAAAGTTATTTATTTTATTAGACAATAATTAGAATATATTATATTTTATTATTATGTAGTGTTTGCAGATAGTGCTGCATAGTATTTTGCGATAGTAAAATCTTTTTATATAAAATGAATACTTTTATAAAGTTATTTGTTTTATTAGACAATAATTAGAATATATTATATTTTATTACGCATAGTGCTGCGTGATAGTGTTTTGCATAGTAAAATCTTTTATATAAAACATAATACTTTTATAAAGTTATTTGTTTTATTAGACTATAAATAGAATATATTATATTTTATTTAAAAGATTTTGTTTTATTAGAATATTTTATTATTAATCTTTATAGTAAATCAATATGGACCGTCTGGTTTAAAAAGTAAATCAATTTGGACCGTTCATGAATTAGTTACTATTTAGTCCATTCTCCTATAAATAGAAGCTCATTCCTTCATTATTATTTCTTAATTCATCTTTGAAACTCTAGAGAGAGAAACTATAGAGAGAAAGAAGAAAAAATATCTCGCTACTTCACTACTCCTATATCCGGTTTCTTCTAAGGTAAGGGGTATTATTTCTTTTCGTATTCATGAAGAGAACTTACATTATTCCATTCTTTATTATTCTATGGAATAACACATATCATGAGCTACCCTATACTTGGTGAAATTCTTACATTATTCCATTCTTTATTATTATGTTGGAATAACTTTATCATTCAAGTACCGCATACATGGTGAAATTCTTCTGTTATTCCATTCTTTATTATTATGTTGGAATAACCTATATATGTGAAGTACCGCATATATGGTGAAATTCTTCTTTTATTCCATTCTTTATTATTATGTTGGAATATCACATGCATGCGTATTACGCATTGACCTAGTTCCATTATTTATTATTACATTGGAATAACACATGCATGCGATTCTATCGCATGCCTGGTGAAGTCTTTTGTTATTTCATCGGAATAACGATGACCATCGTGGGGGAAATTATCATGCCAAGAATTGTAACCACTTCGGTGGTAATCATGGCCAAGATAATAGAAGTGGAAATTTTAAGAAGAGCATGTCATTTAGCTCGATTTTGTCGTATAATGAAGTCAAGTCCAGCTGGGACGGTGGCACCAAAGGCGGATACGGACAAAACAAAGTCGGTGGTTTCAGGAAGAGCGTTTTTCGTGACTTCTCAAAAAATGAGTAACCCGAATGAAGTTAGCACGAGTTAGTTAATTATAAATTCTTGTGAAGTCTATACCTTATTAGATACCGGTTCTACCCATTCTTTTATCTCTCTTGCTTGCGCTCAACGTTTAAATTTGACTCCAGAGATATTAGACTTTGACTTATCAATTGAAACTTCATTAGTAGAAACCTTCGTTACCTCCACTATTTATAAATCTTATTTGATTCAAATCGACACTTTCATGTTACCAGTCGATCTTATTTCTTTGAAAATACTTGCCTTTGATGTGATTTTAGGAATCGATTGGTTAACTACTCATCATGCCAAAATTGATTATTTTCGTAAGGTTGTTAGCTTTCATATTCCTAACCAACCTGTTATGCGAATTCATGCAATCAAACCACTAAAGTCAATCACTGTTATATCAAGCCATAAGTAAAGAGCCTCGAGCCTTTATCTGGTGACTTCCTTGTGTGGAATGCACCGAAGCCAGACTTTCTGTAGGCGACGTCGTGAATGACGATGGCAAGTTGATAGGTATCAATGTGATGTTTTATCCAAGTCTTGGATGAGAGTCACAGTTTTGAATGATATTTCTATTGTTAATAAATTTCCTGACGTATTCTTGAAGACTTCTTAGCCTACCCCTAAAGCGTGAAATCGAATTTTGTATTGACCCCAGTACAAAACCCATTTCTTCAACCCTTAAATATTTTTTCAACCAAAACGGACGTATAATGCGCCAAAAAAGTTGGCTCGAGCTATTGAAGATTACGATTATACCATTCAATATCATCATGGAAGAGCAAACATGGTAGCTGACGCTTTGAGTAGAAGATCGTATGCGTTTACGAGTGCGATGTTGTTAACACAAAAACCCATTTCGTATAACTTACAAATGATGAAGATAGAATTAAAGACTCTAGAGACCCACGTGAAGATAGCGATTATACGAGTAGAATTGACTTTAATCGATAAAGTTAAAGCCGCTCAAGCTACACACACGAATCTGATGAATGTGAAGAAGAAGGTTCAAGAGGGCGTTATTTTAAAACCAAGAGTTACTAAAGAGAGGAAATCTCGACCCTCGATTTAATTGGCCCATTTGAAATCCTCAATCGAGTAGGAACTATGGCCTATAGACTCGTTTTACCGCCAATTATGTTGCGTGTTCATAACGTTTTTCATGTATCGATGTTACGACGACCCGAACCGCATTATTGAATTAGAACTAGACGAGATAGCAGAAGATTTAATGTATGAGGAGATACGTGTTAAAATCTTGGATAAGAAGGATCGTATTCAACACTCAAAGGTTATACCTCAAGAGTTAGAATCTGAAATGAACTCAACGTATCCTCATCTCTTCGGCACACCAGGTACGTACGTAAATTTTGAGGGGATATTGTAAAACCCAAAATTTTACGAATAAAAGATTTAATTTTTTTGAAATATTTTTTTTGAATATTATGGTGTGGATTTGAGATAATATTATAGTTGCGGGTAGTATTTATAAATTTTGCAAAGTATGCAAGTTGTTGTATTATATTCGATTGGTCGGAGAATATTCATTTTAACAGGGAATATTAAATGCGGCGGCACAATCATTAGTGGACCCCTAATGTAATTATTGCCGGATTGAGAAAACGACAAATATATTTTATGAAAATAACGGCAGAAGTTTTACCGTTAAAACTGTTGAACTACTCGGTAGAAAAAAATACGATGTCTGGCGTGGTTGCATAAGTACACTTACGGTATTGATTATTGATGCTTACGTAAACGCACAGACAAGATATTCCAATGTAATAATAAAGAATAAAATAACAAAAGACTTCACGGGCATGCGATAGAGGCCATGCATAAAGTTATTCCAACGAGAATAATAAATAATGGAACCAGGTCATGCATAATACGCACAGACAGAATATTTCAACATAATAATAAAGAATGGAATAAAAGAAGAATTTCACCATGTATGCGGTACTTCACATATATAGGTTATTCCAACATAATAATAAAGAATGGAATAACAGAAGAATTTCACCATGTATGCGGTACTTCACATAGACAGGTTATTCCAACATAATAATAAAGAATGGAATAACAGAAGAATTTTACCAAGTATAGGGTAGTCCGCGTATACAAGTTATTCCAATAGAATAATAAAGAATGGAATAACAGAAGTTCTCTTCAGGAATACGAAAGAAATAATACCCCTTACCTTAGAAGAAAATGGATATAGGAGTAGTGAAGTAACAGAATACTTTTCTTCTTTCTCTCTATAGTTTCTCTCTCTAGAGTTTCAGTGAATTCGTAAGAAATAATGAAGGAATGAGCTTCTATTTATAGGAGAATGGACTGAATAGTAATTAATTCATGAATGGTCCAGATTGATTTACTTTTAAACGGACGGTCCATATTGATTTACTATGCAGTATTAATAAAATATTCTAATAAAACAAAATCTTTTAAATAAAATATAATATATTCTATTTATAGTCTAATAAAATAAATAACTTTATAAAAGTATTCTGTTTTATATAAAAATATTTTACTATGCAAAACACTATTATCGTATTTTATGCAAAACACTATGCATAATAAAATATAATATATTCTAATTATTGTCTAATAAAATAAATAACTTTATAAAAGTATTTTGTTTTATATAAAAAGATTTTACTATGCAAAATACTATGCGAGCACTATGCAAACACTATACATAATAGAATATAATATATTCTATTTATAGTCTAATAAAACAAATAACTTTATAAAAGTATTCAGTTTTATATAAAAAGTTTTTCTGTTTTATTACATTAATAATACTAATAAAACAAAATTTATATATATATATATATAAACTTCCGCGACTTCATAAAAAGACACCTCAATATATTTAACAACATTTATCATCATTATTATAATTCACAATATTAATCGACCAGTTTGTTCCCAGGAAAGAGGGTGCTTTCCAATAAGGATTTCTCCCTATTGGCGCGCAATTAGGTGACCAAACCTCTCCTTGGCAGAACTTCTAGATATCGTTAATATTGCAAATAATAATATTAATAACTCTGTCATCTCAATTATTGATTTAATAATATATAAAATATCGACAATAATTGAATCAAATAACGTGAGATACTATGCAGCAATTACTGTAGCAATAATTGAACAAAACTGAGTGACTTTATTTATTATTCTGTTGGAATAACCTGTCTGTGCGGTCTATCGCATGCGTGGTGAATTCTTCTGTTATTCCATTCTTTATTATTCTGTTGGAATAACCTGTCTATGTGGATTACCACATGCATGATGAATGACCCTTCGTATTCATTTCTTATTAAATTATGGAAATGATTTGTCTACGTGGATTACCGCATGGCGGAAGAAAATCCATTTGCAGTTTCATATATTCTGTTATACTCAGTTGGTTAAAGCTTTAACTTCTATACTCCATGAAATTAGTGGAATATCCTTGATATTTGCGCTTCATCCAATATCTTTTCATGAAAGTATTCTTCTGAGCATTCTTAAATTTTACTCTACAAAGCAGTATCATGTTGACAATTTGGACGTTATTGGTTCCTGGAAAAATTAATTCTTGAACTTGTTTTATTGGATTCTTATATCATTGTCATCATCCTCATGCTTATATTATGTTGAAAGTCATCTGTGGCCTGTTGTGCATAGATGGACTTGGTATGATTATAACCAGGGATTATTCGGTATAATCATGACCGTAATGTTACAAATAATGTGGTAAAAGTCCTCATTGGCCCGTAGTGCATTGATGGACAGTTGTTGGCGTGATCATGACCATTGATGAATACATGAATATCCTTGGCCTGTAGTGTATGGATAATTTGTGGTTGTGATACTAATAAATATCATTGGCCGTAGTGCAAGGATGCTGAGTCTCAACGATAAAAGTGATGAAAAACCTTTTAAATCATAAAAGATAGTAGATTTTTATTCTCTACTTGACTATTTTAATGGATTGCTTGTTCCGCTGCAGTTAAACTTGATGTTTGTTATATTTTATCAGTTTAACATTATTGAAGACTAATGATAATTTATTCTACATTATCTTAGTCATAATATTTCTTACTGGGCTAGTTGAGTTCACCCCTTTCTTTCACTGTTCTCTTCAAAAAATGAGAATGTAGCCGGGACTAGTCGGGGAACGGAGTGATGGTCCAGATGATAGTATTAGTAGTCCTCACTATTCTGTTAAATAGTGTGACAATAAATGTAATGAGAACTCCTTTGAGTGTGGATATTGTCTAGATGATAATATTCTTATTAAAACTCTCAGTTTATGTTTTGTCGTATTTTACACGACAGTTAACATTAACTATGCAACTCTTTGTATTTTGCCTCTTAAATTATAATGGTCAAGTGTGTGCACATCCGAGCTAAAATGATTTAAGTTAAGTCAGACCCAACATTTCCATATAAGTGAAGTGAAAACTACAGCCTTTGTGTGTGCACAACAAAACAGTAATGTTCAATTCCTTATAAACATCATATGTAATAAAAACAACACCTTAAATATTTAATACTTGCCTTGTGTGTGCACAAAAAACTCATATTAAATATTCAATACTCTATTGTTTCTATCATGCTAGAAGGCGACGTTCGATATTCCAAATATCTTTGAACGTTACAACTTAATATAAAATATTTGAGGGTTTGTTATTAATTTGTCTCATCTTGTTTAGCGTAGCATCACTTTATATATATATATAAAATACGCGTCATATTAATTAACATGAAGCATGTTTGCATTATATATATATATATATATATATATATATATATATATACTATCCGGCTTAAAAGCGAACCTTAAAAAGCGAAACGAAAAGAGCTAAATGTCGTCTTTGGTGTCTATGGCGACGGTTCGATCCGTCGCCATAGCCATGTAGTCTTTGGCGACGGGTCGAACCGTTGCCATAGATACCACAGACGACGGTTCGTCTTTGGTTCGTTTTTTAAGGTTCGCTTTAGAGCCTCTCCGTATATATATATATATAAGCATGCACATATAGAATATTATATTCTACCCGGATTGATTATGGACTTTTATTCTAGTGTGGTTCACTAGAGCCACCAAGTGAACCAAAAGGTCAAACCCTAGGGGTGCAAGAATTAATATTTAAATATAACTATTACATTTAAACACGGGCTCCATTACAAACGAGTCTTCAAGCGCTCCTTGCTCCTTGATCTATAATTCTTCAAAATAATTCTAATTATTCCTATTACTAAACTATTTAAAATAAATAGAAACCTTGATCAGCAGTCAAGGGGAAGTACATAGGAGGGAGTTAGAATTTACATTAAGAAAAATTTAGAGAAGACAAGGTACGCAGACCCCATTTAATAAAACTCATTCATTCATGCATCCAACTAAAACAAAATTCAATCACATTGGTCAATAGTCCATAATCAATCCCATTTATTATCATACACATCTACACATGCATCAATAAATAATATTTATCTCATGAATAATAAACATTCAATATATATATTGATATCATTTAATGGGCAAATTTAGTTAGCATAAAATCTAATTTTGAATCAAAATAAACTCCTTTATTTTAATCCAAATTTAAATAAAAATAAACCACTTTTATTTTAATTTATCCTATTTTGAATAAAATAAACTATTTTATTTTAATCAAAATCTTTAATTAAAATAAACTCATTTATTTTAATTAATTATGGAATTCAATTCCTAGTAAAAAAACTCCTTTATTAAAGGAACAGGGATTCTCTTTCCTATTCACAAATAAACTCCTTTATTTTGAATAATATGAAATCTTATTTCATATCTAAATAAACTCCTTTATTTAAGGAAATACGGATTCTCTTTCCTATTCACAAATAAACTCCTTTATTTTAAATAATATAAAATCTTATTTCATATCTAAATAAACTCTTTTATTTAAAGAAACAAGGAATCCAATTTCAACTCCAATTAGTTATCATGGAATCCAATTTAACTCTAATTAGTTAGCATGAAATTCAATTTTAAAATTAAAATAAATCTTTTATTTTAAGATTAAAATAAATTTTTATTTTAAGGTTAAAATAATTTTTATTTTAATTATAAAATAATTAAAATATTATATATATATATATATAATATTAACATAATACAATATATATATAATATTAACATAATAAATATTAAACTATTTAATTTATTCTATCACCATAGATTAAATTAAGTATACTTAACTTATTATTACGATTATGTCATTAACTTCTTAAATAATTATTCTTCCTTTTATGGTGTAACCCTTTAGGTTCTCCATATTAAATGGGTTATGAATAAATCAATAAGAACAATTCTAATCTTATTTAAATAAATAAATTAAATTATTAATTTATTTAAATAAATAATATTTATTCTACAATAGGGATAAGCCTCCCTAGCGATTAACGACTTTCCAGATAATATAGATTTCAACATTAATCATAAAAGAACCTTTGAGTAAATAGTTACCGTACAATTCAATCATTCCACCATACAATGTTCCAATTAAATATAAGACGTGGAATTATTGTTAAGTCTTATTTTATTTAATTATATGTATTTCGACTCTTAAATGCACAACTCCAAATAATGCAAATTAGAAACTCTTTTCTATTTTTATTACGCTTTGGCCAAGGACTCTTTGGGTTGTCATTTATCGAATCACATAGACATTTCTCTTCTTTTTACTAGAAGTGGTAGAATCTTTATTGATCATACATTATCTCCATGTATAAACTTATTATACCCAAGCATACCCTTTGATATACCCTAAGGGTCTTAAGGAATAAGTCAAAGTATAACTCATCATACACAAGATCTTATGATGATCTCAAGTCCAAGGATCACTTGTCTACTATCACTACGGTGAATTCCTAATGATGAACAAGTAAAACTCCATTAGATATTCCTTAATGAGCCACGTTCGGTGAACTTATTCTCTAATAAGCACCTACATACTTGCTTTAGTGTCTCCACACAAATGATCATGAGATCAATCATCCTCATCCAATGAGCAAGCAACGTATGTACCAATCTATCCGGATTCACTAATCCCCAATTTAGTAATCCAACGATTGGGAACTATTTTAGTTTTAAGCTTTCTAAGAATTTAGATCTCATTAGAATGATCATCATCATTATTCTAAAAGCATTGCTTAAAACTATGGGTTTATCACATATTATAAAGCAGCATCATGTAGATAATTAAAAGCCTTTAATAAATTAATACTTTTTATCAATAAATGAATAAGATTGTTACAAAGTATATGCTTTATCATCAAACATGATTGGCTTGTGTGCATACTACTTTCATAAACAACCTCCTAGATTTGAAGATTTTAGTCATCCTGAACATGTTTATAAATTACATAAAGCTTTATATGGTTTAAAACAGGCCCCTAGAGCTTGGTATGAAAGATTGAGTAAATTTTTGTTGAAAATGGCTTTAAACGAGGAGCTGTTGACACTACTTTATTTACTAAAAATAAAAATGATGATATTCTGGTAATTCAAATATATGTTGATGATATTATTTTTGGTTCTAGTGACATTACTATGTGAAATGAGTTCTCTGAAAGTATGAGTAAAGAATTTGAAATAAGTATGATGGGAGAATTGAACTTCTTCCTCGGACTGCAGATTAAACAAGGAGAAAAACATATTCATGTATCTCAGTCTAAATACTGTAAAGAAATGATCAAGAAATTTGGCTTAGAATCAGCAAAACCTCTAAACACTCCTACGTTAACGACGAATAAATTAATTATTGATGAAAATGGAAAATCTGTTGACTCAAAGAAATATAGAGGAATGATCGGAAGTCTATTATAAATAACTTCTAGTAGACCTGACATCATGTTTTGTGTTTGTAAATGTGCCAGGTTTCAAGCTAATCCTAAAGAATCTCACATGACCGCAGTGAAAAGAATTTTTCGATATCTTAAAGGAACCACTAAATTAGGTTTATGTGAATTTTGGCTGGAACGTGTACAATTTCTTGGGCATGTAATTGATAAGGATGGGATTTCAATGGATCCATCAAAAGTCAAAGTTATGATAAATTGGGAACAACCAAGAACTCCATCAGAAGTGAGAAGTTTCTTGGGATTGGCAGGTTATTATAGACGATTTATCCAGGATTTTTTCAAGATTACCATTCCGTTGACAAATTTGACGAGAAAATCTGTAAAATTTGTTTGGACAGAGAAGTGTGAAGAGAGTTTTAAGGAATTGAAGAAGAGGCTCAGTGTGGCACCTGTGTTGTCATTACTAGATAATACAGGAAACTTTGTGGTGTATAGTGATGCTTCACATAAGGGATTAGGATGTGTCCTTATGCAGAACGGCAAAGTCATTGCGTATGCATCAAGGCAATTGAAAGACTACGAGAAAGGGTATCTGACTCATGATTTAGAGTTGGCAGTAGTAGTGTTTGCGCTAAAAATATGGAGACATTATCTCTATGGAGAGAAGTGTGAGATCTACACAGACCATAAGAGTCTGAAGTATATTTTCACATAAAAGGACCTGAACATGCGTCAAAGGAGATGGATGGAATTGATAAAAGATTATGATTGTGAGATCTTTTATCATCCTGGCAAAGCTAATGTGGTTGCAGATGCCTTGAGTAGGAAAGGCCGAGAAAAGTTGATGTTGTTAACCGATAAGGAGAAGCTCATTTCAGCAATGGCAAGGCTAGAGTTTCACTACACCAAAAATGGCCTATAGCGAAGAAAATTTTGTGAAGGAATTTATACCTTCACATGAGGAGTTGTTTAGTGAAGGAACAGTGAAGGAAAAAAGTATAGTTGTAAGACCTCAACTTTTATGAATAAAAATGAATTTTCTATAAATATCATTTTTGAATATTATGGAATGAATTTGATATAATGTTATAGTTGTGGGTAATATTTACAAATTTTGCAAAGTATGCAAGTTGTCATATTATATTCGATTGGTCGAAAAATATTCTTTTTGTCAGGGAATATCCGTACGACGATACAATCATTGGTGGACCTCACAACAGAATTATTGTCGGATTGAGAAAATGACAAAAATATTTTATTAAAAATAACGGCGGAAGTTTTACCATTAATACTGTTGAACTACTCGGTAGTAAAAGTACAAAGAATACGTGTGGTTGCAGTAGTAGCACTGCAAGATTGATTATTAATGCTTACGTGAGAAGTCATCTCGATTTTGTTTTATTACTTATATATATATTAGAGTTATATATATAACATAGGTATTTATATATATATATATATATATATATATATGTATAAAGTTGTCAAGTTGACAAAGTGGGTGGAGGAAAATTTGTGTTCACGGGAGGAGAGAGAAATTATTTAATATATATATATATATATATATATATATTTAGGTTTACAACATGTGTTGATTATATATATAGATATGTTTTATAATCTTTCTCCTTTATTACGATTGGTTTGGGGCCTTGACATTTGGTAGCTTTGTTTGGCAGTTGTGGGATGATTTTCAAACCTAGACATTCATTGGACAACTCTTTGAAAAATGAATCTTGATATGTTCTTTGTGATGTTAAAATCGTGATTTTAAAAAAATAAATGTTGCGTCTGTTTCTTAACAGTACACCTTCAATTCTCCTATAAATAGAAGCTCATTCCTTCATTATTTTCTTACGAATTCACTGAACTCTAGATAAAGAAAATTATAGAGAGAAAGAAGAAGAGTTTTCTGTTACTTCACTAGTCTGATATCAAGTTTATTTTACGGTAAGGGATATTATTCTTTTGTATTCATGAAGAGAACTTCAGTTATTCCATTCCTTATTATTCTGTTGGAATAACCTGTATACGCGGACTACCCTATACTTGGTGACATTCTTCTATTATTCTATTGGAACATCATGTCTGTGTGTTTTACACCGGACTTGGTTTAAATCTTTATTATTACATTGGAACATCCTGTATGTGTGTTTTACACATTTGACGGTTCCGTCTTTATTATTCTGTTGGAACATCCTCGTCATGTGTTTTACAGGACTGGTTCCGCTTTTTATCATTCTATTGGAATATCACGTGCATGCGTTTACACCGGACTTGGTTAAAATCTTTATTATTACATTGGAATATCCTATCTGTGTGTTTTACACGGATCCGGGTTCCATCTTTATTATTATGTTGGAACATCCCATCGGTGAATTTCACCGACTTTGGTTCCGTTATTATTATTCTCATTGGAATAACTGCTATACATCCAATACCGCATGCATGGTGATTTCTTTTGTTATTCCATTCTTTATTATACTCAGTTGGTTAAAGTTTTGACTTCTATACTCCATGAAATTAGTAGACTATCCTTGATATTTGCGCTTCATCCAGTATATTTTCATGGAAATATTCTTCTGAGCATTCTTGAATTTTACTCTACACAGAAGTATCATGTTGACAATTTGGACGTTATTGGTTCCTAGATAAATTAATTCTTGAACTTGTTTTATTGAATTCTTATATCATTGTCATCATCCTCATGTTTATATTTTTTTGAAAGTCATCTGTGTTAGGTTTGTAATATTCATGAACGCAATCAAATTGCAAAATAAAGCGAAAGCGTGTAAAAATCAGAGTTTAAAATTTACAAACCATATACCCGGATCACCCTTTATGCACAATTATTAATTAAACGAAAAGATATGAAGAACAAACATACCCTTGAAGATCCGAGCTTCCTCAGGTACAAGTTCACCTCCAATCCTTTTCGCATTCAACTTGAATCCACCGGGTTTGGTTCCTTCCTTTGATCAACGTTAGCCACCCAAGCGTTTGGCCTCTAAAGGTGATCCACCAAGGAAAAATAAAGAATTCAAGAAGATGGTGTATTTGGCTCAAACCCTAGTTTTCTATCTCTATAGAAAAGGGTACTCTCCAACAAATTGGAATTATTACGTACATCTAATATCTGATATAAGACTCCTCTTATAAAGATATCAGGTAACCTTATTTAATAAAAATAAGGTATTATTTAATTAAACTCTTTTAATTAAATGGACTCCCTAATCTTATTAGGGATAATTAATTAAACTCCTTTTTAACTAATTTTCCTCCTAATCCTATTACTTAATAAATGAGAGTACTTATATTAAATTAATTCCTAAACTCTTTTAGAAATTAAAATAATAATAATTGTAATAATATTAATAAGACTCCTCTTATTAATTTATATTTAATATTTCTAAAATATTAAATAATAATATTAAGCTATTTAATTTATTCTATCACCATAGATTAAATTAAATATACTTAATATATTATTACGATTATGCCATTAACTTCTTAAATAATTATTCTTCCTTTTATGGTGTGACCCTTTAGGTTCTCCATATTAAACCGGTTGTGAATAAATAAATTAGAACAATTCTAATCTTATTTAAATAAATAAATTAAATAATTTATTTATTTAAATAAATAATATTTATTCTACAATAGGGATAAGCCTCCCTAGCGATCAACGACTTTCCAGATAATATAGATTTCAACATTAATCATTAAAGAACCTTTGAGTAAATAGTTACCGCACAATTCAATCCTTCCACCATACAATGTCCCAATTAAATATAAGACATGGAATTCTTCACAAGTCTTATTTTATTTAATTATATGTATTTCGATCCTTAAATGCACAACTCAAATAATGCAAATTAGAAACTCCTTTCTAATTTCATTTCATTTTCGCCAAGGACTCTTTGGGTTGTCATTTATCAAATCACATAGGACATTTCTCTTCTTTTATTAGAAGTGGTAGATTCTTTATTGATCATACATTATCTCCATGTACAACTTATTATACCCAAGCATACCCTTTGATATACCCTAAGGATCTTAAGGAATAAGTCAAAGTATAACTCATCATACACAAGATACTATGATGATCTCAAGTCCAAGGATTACTTCAGATTACTATCACTACAGAATTCCTATTGACAGCAAATAAAACTCCATTAGGTATTCCTTAGCGAGCCACGCTCAAATTGAACTTATTCTCTAATAAGCACCTACATACTTGCTTTAGTGTCTCCACACAAATGATCATGAGATCAATCATCCTCATCCAATGAGCAAAGAACGATGTACCAATCAATCTATCTGGATTCACTAATCCCCAATTTAGTAATCCAATGATTGGGAACTATTTTAGTTTTAAGCTTTCTAAGAATTTAGATCTCATTAGAATGATCATCATCATTATTCTAAAAGCATTGCTTAAAACTATGGGTTTATCACATATTATAAAACAAAGATCATGTAGATAATTTAAAAGCCTTTAATAAATTAATATTTTTTATTAATAAATGAATAAGATGTTTCAAAGTATATGCTTTATCATCAAACATGATTTGGCTTGTGTGCATACTACTTTCAATCTTCCACTTGCACTAAAGCCAATCGCCATGGTATCTCATACTCTTCTTCTCTAAGTGACGATTATCCTGCTGTTGGATAAGCTTTAGTTAATGGATATGTAATGTTGTTCATGAGAGTCCACTATCTTAATAGTGATTTCCCATCTTTCAATGATTCTAATAATCAAATGTAAATGCCACAACACATGTTTAGATCCAAGATGAGACTTAGGAACTATTCCTAGTTCTGTAATGAACTTTTAATCCAAACAATCAACTTGCAGCTTCATTTATAGCTATATACTTTCTCTTTATCACTAAACCAAGAACTCTTTCTTTGTTTGGAACCTTTCAATTCATTGCACTGCACCATTCAAGGTAACCCTTTACCTTAAAGTGGATTTTTCTCGTCGTCTTGGTCCGTCTCGAAAAACTTGAGTCATTAAGCCCTCTAGTTTTAATTAAGACCCACCATGAATATGATCACATCCTTAGTCTTGGGTTAAGCACTTTAAGATGTTTTCACTAACTCATAGTGAACTTCTCCGTAATATGACCGATCAACATCGGTCTCGTATATTTCATTGCATACATGATAATACTTTCATGCGACCTCTCTTTTCAGAGTCTGTGGAGACTATTAAAGAGATACACTCCATAGCTCATCGACATGAGACATCTCTTGGAGTTTGCCATGCTAAACGACTTTAGCATCAAATGAATATATCGTTCCTTGGGTTAAGTCGAAGCGTCCTCTTAAATCTATCTATATAGATTTATATCCCCAATTAAGATACTCTTCCAAATCATTCATGGAGGAATGTTTAGACAACTTTATCTTTCTTGATTGTAGCATTGGTATGTCATTCCTTATCCGTAGTATATCAACATATAGTATTAGGAATGTCACGATGCTCCCACTAACCCTTTTGTACACACTAGGTTCATTCTTATTTTTGATAAAATCAAACTCTTTTGATTCCCTCATCAAAACGAATGTTCCATATTTGAGAAACTTGCTTCAATCCATTTCTCCGAAAGTGTCTACAACACTTACCTCATCGTATGTAAGCTGGATCATCATCTTCATGATGTGTACCTCATCATCATCATCTATGATGAATCCATACCTCCTAGGTATCTTGGTACTATTCCAGATTTATGATTGATTTTGTGGTACAATAGGTCTATCTACAGGTTCCTCTTATTTGACTTATAGTGTTTTTGTGGTTCTTGAACTCTTCAAGTTCTATTATCCTCCCACTAGCCCCTTTTAATGATAAACACCTTTATCTTAGAAGGCAACGTGTTTCGTAACAAACACCTTTTTCTAAGTAGAATTATAGAACATATACCCTAAACTTACTTTAGGATGTCCCACAAATCTATATTTGTCAAATCTTGTCCCAAGCTTATCCTTTGAAACCGTTTCACATAAGTTGGACAACCCCTTATCTTAACATACTTAAGATTAGGAATCCTCCCTGTCCATAACTTTTATGGAGTCTTGGGGCTTGATTTTGAGGTTACCCTTTCCGTAGATATGCAGCCATTTCTAGGACATGACTCTAGAAGGATACTGGAATGTCGGTAAAATCATTATAGACCGCACCATGTCCAACAAGGTACGATTTTTCATTCAGATACATCAATCAATTATTGCGTATCAGGATGTGTCCATTATGAGAAAATCATTTGAGATGATCTAGAAACTTATTGCACAAGTATTTATTCCTTGATCTAATCAAAGAATCTTAATACATTGCCAATTTGTTTCACTTCTGAATTCTTTGAACATTTCAAATAATTCACACTTGTATTTCAACAAATACATACATTCAACTCTTTGAATGATCATCTCCTTTTCTTATACTAGTTTGTTCAATTCGCAAAATAATTTTTACATAAGTCAAGTATACAAAATCCATTAAGTGATATTCTAGTCCTATACAAAACATTATTATTATAAATAGAACAACAATTGTTCTTAATTATAATACCAAAGATTTCATTGTCCAACAATAAAATGGAAATAATATTTTTAACAAGAACTGGAATATAATAACAACTTATTGACTTAATAGATTTGCCCGTAGGCATTGCTAAACTATAAGTTTCTATGGCTAATGCAGCAACCTTTGCTTCATTTTCCTCACATAGGATTTCTTATCTTTGTTTAACTTTCTACTTCTGCTTGGTCTCTTCATAAATCTATATTTATGATAACCAAAGTCGCTATCCAATACCCAAGTAGAACCTCGACTTAAAGAAAAATTTATTTTAAATCATGAACAAATTTGTATTTATGTAGAAACTTCACTAAGCTTCTTTGGTTAGCCTCTACAAGATGCTTCGCAGATTTCTTTCAAAGTGTCCGAAGCTTATTGCGGTGGAAGCAAACTCCTTTGCTATCCGTGATCGCTTTTGTTCTTATTATCCTTTGTTTACGCCTTTCATTTTACCTTCTTTGAATCGTTCTTCTTTTCGGAAGATCCTTTGGCCCCTACCAAGAAGACTTGATCTTTCTTGGTTGAAAGTGACTCTCAACATTTTTCAATATGTTAAGAAAATCGTGAGGCTAATATCTAGCTTGTTCATATGAAAAATTCACAACAATTGTGAATGGAGTCCGGGGAGTGAGGGCAAGATCAAATCTTGGCTCAACTCGCCATCCATGACAAAACCCGATTATCTTAATCGATCAATCAAATTGATTATGTTAATAACTTTTTATGCGTACTATATAGTGCCATTGGCCATTCTAGATCGGAAGAGCTCCTTAGATATGTCGATATCTATCGGCCCTACTTTCCTCACCATCAACTACTTGATGTGCGGGAATATAGTAGAGCATCCATAGTTTTCATCTTGTATTTGAAGCTCGTTACTCATGGATGCGAGCATGATGCATCGAGCCAAGCGTGCATCATCTTGCCACTTTCTAAAAGTAGCAATGTCTTCCTCAGAGGCATTGTCGCAACCATTCTTGAGGATAGGCATATTAAGGACATAAGATAGCTTTTCGGTCATGAGAACTATTCTCAAATTCCTTAACCAATCCGTTTAATTGATTACGATTAATTTAGCATCTAATATGCTTCGCATGATGATAGTAATTTAGACATTGTAAAATTTTGTAAATGAATTTGTAATTAACAACATTTTAACATACATTCTTTTATTAATTACCAAAATAATTTAGGTCTTGTTTTAAATTGGTATCTCCCACTATTTTCTTCAAACTATATTACCCTCACTTATATAGTTGGCAAAATCTAATTAAAGATTTGCTAGTGAGAATAAGGATCCCATTTCAAATGTATATAGCCTTGTGGTGACACAACAAACTATATATAAATAAATAGGTAGACAACTTTTGTCAATTACATCAACTATGCAACTCCTTTTCTTTTTGCCTCTTAGATTATTTTGATCAAGTGGTGGCACATCAGAATCAAAATTATCCAAGTTAAGTCCAGAACCTAGCACTCCATATATTCAAAAAAGAAAAATATCATCCTTGTGGTGACACAACAAAACAATATTGTTCAATTTTCTTTATAAGCATCAAATGTGATAAATTAACATCTTAAATACTTAATACTTGCCTTGTGGTGACACAACAAACTCATATTAAATATTTAATACTCTATTAATTTTATCATGCTAGAAGGCGACGTTCGATATTCCAAATATCTTTGAACGCTTAGGACTTAATATAAAAAAAAATTGAGGGGTTTGTTATTAATTTGTCTCATCTTGTTTAGCAAGCATTTATTATTATATATATATAAAATACGTATTATATTAATGAACATGCGAGGCATGTTTGCATAATATATAATATATATAAAGTATAAGCATGCACATATAGAATACTATATTCTACCCGGATTGATTATGGACTTTTATTCTAGTTTGGTTCACTAGAGCCACCAAGTGAACCAAAAGGTCAAACCCTAGGGGTGCAAGAAATAATATTTAAATATAACTATTACATTTAAACCTAGGGCTCCATTACAAATGGGTCGCTGTCAAGCGCTCCTTGCTCCTTGATTTCCAATTTTTCAAAATTAATTCTAACTATTCTATTACAAAACTATTTAAAATAAATAGAAACCTCGATCGTGATCGAGGGGAAATACATAGGAGGGAGTTAGAATTTACATTAAGAAAAAATTAGAGAAGGCAGGCATGATGCAGTAACCCCATTTAATAAAACCCATACATTCATGCATCCAACTAAAATAAAATCCAATCATATTGGTCAATAGTCCATAATCAATCCCATTTATTATCATACACATCATCATATGCATCAATAAATAACATTCATCATATGAATAATAAACATTTAATATATATGTTGATATCATTTAATGGGCAAATTTAGTTAGTATAAAATCTATTTTTGAATAAAAATAAACTCCTTTATTTAAATCCAAATTTAAATCAAAATAAAACTATTTTATTTTAATTTATCCAATTTTGAATAAAATAAACTATTTTATTTTAATCAAAATCTTTAATCAAAATAAACTCCTTTATTTTAATTAATTATGGAATCCAATTCCATGTAAAAAAAAAATTAATTAAAATAAACTCTTTTATTTTAATTAATTATGGAATCCAATTCCATGTAAAAAAATAAACTCCTTTATTAAAGGAAACACGGATTTCTCTTTCCTATTCACAAATAAACTCCTTTATTTTTGAATAATATGAAATCTTATTTCATATCTAAATAAACTCCTTTATTTAAGGAAATTATGATTCTCTTTTCTATTCACAAATAAACTCTTTTATTTTGAATAATATAAAATCTTATTTCATATTTAAATAAACTCCTTTATTTAAGGAAAAATATAATCCAATTTCAACTCCAATTAGTTATCATGGAATCCAATTCCAACTCTAATTAGTTAACATGAAATTCTAATTTTAAAATTAAAATAAACCTATTATTTTAAAATTAAAATAAACTTTTATTTTAAATTAAAATAAACTTTTATTTTAATTATAAAATTATTAAAATATTATATATATATTATATATATAATATTACGGTAATATAATATATATTATATATATAATATATATATAAACTATAAACCATAAAACGTATATATATATATATCTTTAAGTAGCGTTTAATATATATATATATATATAACCAGCAACATGTTTCCAGGATAACATATGAATCTTGATTTCCATTTGCTTTTTACATGAATTCCTTGTTGCCTTTTTTTTTTTTTTTTTTTAAGCACGTCATCACCAAAACAAGAATCTGTAACCATTTTTTTTTTTTTTTTGGTTACGGTGTGTATGTCTTTGTTAATAAGGTGGTATTACGGATTACTTTGATTTCCGTGCAGGAAACTTCATCCAGCATTCACAATTGGTGACCGATTTTCAAAACAGTTTCGATTTTTTTTTTAAAATTTTATACAATAAAATTATGCCCAATTAAATTGTTGTAAACCCATATCAATATACATATCAAATTTGAACAATTAATAATTCGCATAAAGATTTGGCTCTGATACCACTGTTAGGTTTGTAATATTTATGAACGCAATCAAATTGCAAAATAAAGCGGAAGCGTGTAAAAATCAGAATTTAAAATTTACAAACCATATACCCGGATCACCCTTTATGCACAATTATTAATTAAACGAAAAGATATGAAGAACAAACATACCCTTGAAGATCCGAGCTTCCTCAGGTACAAGTTCACCTCCAATCCTTTTCGCATTCAACTTGAATCCATCGGGTTTGGTTCCTTCCTTTGATCAACGTTAGCCACCCAAGCGTTTGGCCTCTAAAGGTGATCGACCAAGGAAAAATAAAGAATTCAAGAAGATGGTGTATTTGGCTCAAACCCTAGTTTTCTATCTCTATAGAAAAGGGTACTCTCCAACAAATTGGAATTATTACGTACATCTGATATCTGATATAAGACTCCTCTTATAAAGATATCAGGTAACCTTATTTAATAAAAATAAGGTATTATTTAATTAAACTCTTTTAATTAAATGGGCTCCCTAATCTTATTAGGGATAATTAATTAAACTCCTTTAACTAATTTTCCCTCCTAATCCTATTAGGAATAAATGAGAGTACTTATATTAAATTAATTCCTAAACTCTTTTAGAAATTAAAATAATAATAATTGTAATAATATTAATAAGACTCCTCTTATTAATTTATATTTAATATTTCTAAAATATTAAATAATAAATATTAAGCTATTTAATGTATTCTATCACCATAGATTAAATTAAATATACTTAATATATTATTACGATTATGCCATTAACTTCTTAAATAATTATTCTTCCTTTTATGGTGTGACCCTTTAGGTTCTCCATATTAAACCGGTTGTGAATAAATCAATTAGAAACAATTTAATCTTATTTAAATAAATAAATTAAATAATTAATTTATTTAAATAAATAATATTTATTCTACAATAGGGATAAGCCTCCCTAATGATCAACGACTTTCCGGATAATATAGATTTCAACATTAATCATTAAAGAACCTTTGAGTAAATAGTTACTGATAATTCATTCAATCCTTCCACCATACAATGTCCCAATTAAATATAAGGCATGGAATTCATTGTCAAGTCTTATTTTATTTAATTATATGTATTTCGATCCTTAAATGCACAACCCAAATAATGCAAATTAGAAACTCCTTTTAATTTCATTCGCGCCAGCCAAGGACACTTTGGGTTGTCATTTATCGAATCACATAGGACATTCTCTTCTTTTATTAGAAGTGGTAGATTCTTTATTGATCATACATTATCTCCATATACAACTTATTATACCCAAGCATACCCTTTGATATACCCTAAGGGTCTTAAGGAATAAGTCAAAGTATAACTCATCATCATACAAGATACTATGATGATCTCAAGTCCAAGGATTACTTGTACTACTATCACTACAGTAAATTCCTATTGACAGCAAATAAAACTCCATTAGGTATTCCTTAATGAGCCACGCTCAATTGAACTTATTCTCTAATAAGCACCTACATACTTGCTTTAGTGTCTCCACACAAATGATCATGAGATCAATCATCCTCATCCAATGAAAGCGAAGGCAACGATGTATCAATCTATCTGGATTCACTAATCCCCAATTTAGTAATCCAATGATTGGGAACTATTTTAGTTTTAAGCTTTCTAAGAATTTAGATCTCATTAGAATGATCATCATCATTATTCTAAAAGCATTGCTTAAAACTATGGGTTTATCACATATTATAAAACAGCATCGTGTAGATAATTTAAAAGCCTTTAATAAATTAATATTTTTTATTAATAAATGAATAAGATTGTTTCAAAGTATATGCTTTATCATCAAACATGATTGGCTTGTGTGCATACTACTTTCAATCTGTGGCCTGTAGTGCATAGATGGACTTGGTATGATTATGACCAGGGATTATTCGGTGTAATCATGACCGTAATGTTACAAATGATGTGGTAAAAGTCCTCATTGGCCCGTAGTGCATTGATGGAGAGTTGTTGGCATGATCATGACCATTGATGAATACACAAATATCCTTGGCCCGTAGTGCATGGAATTTGTGGTCGTGACCCTAATGAATATCCTCGGCAGTAGTGCGGTGGATGATGTGAATTATTTATTTAATGAGTCTCAAATGATAAAAGTGATGAAAAATCTTTTAAATCATAAAAGATAGTAGATTTTATTCTCTACTTGACTCTTTTAATGGATTGCTTGTTCACCGTAGTTAAACTTGATGTCTATTGTATTTTATCGGTTTAACATTGTTGAAGACTAACGATAATTTATTCGTATTATCTTAGTCATAATATTTTTCTTTGGGCTAGTTGAGCTCACCTTTCTTTCATTTCTTCTCTGTGAAATGAGAAGCGTAGTTGGGACGAGTCGGGGAATGGAGTGATGGTCCGGATGATAGTATTAGCTAGTAGTCCTCACTATTCATTAAATAGTGTGACACAATAAATGTAATGAGGACTTATTACGAGAGTGGATATTGTCAGAAGACAATATTTGTATTTAAACTCACGAAGATATGTTTTCATCATATTTTACACGAATCATCAGTATTATTAGTTTGTATTTGAATTTTGTACCATGTATTGTTTTGGCACTCAAGATGGGTGATGTATATACCTATTTTGAAAAAAGGCCACAATAGTGATAATATAGTTATTAAGAAAAAACATCCTTCACAATTTATATTTTTTTTCCTCGCAAAATTGGGGCGATAGAAAGATTTTTGGAGCCAATTTATGATGAAAATTTGCGAGGAAAAAATCTATTTAGTGAAGGAATTATTACTCACTATATATCATTATTCAGAAGTTTTTTGTGAGGGATAAAATTGGTCGCTATTTTGTTCTAAATATTTTTTTTTAATTAATTGTGGTGAATATAAATACCTTAAATTTTTTACAATAGTAAATTTAATTTTAATAACACTTTTAAGTAACTTGTAATATCAACTATTTATTTTAATAAACTATAAAATAAATAACTTTACACTATGTTAAACTTTAAAATTTCTCCATAAAAGTTTATTTTTATAATCATAATTAAATAAAGTTAAAGTTAAATAAAAATAAAATTAAATAATTCAAAAGACTTTAAATTTTATTTTAAGTATATAATATTAATTCAAAAAAGTCTTTTGAAGATTAATTTAAAGTAATTTTATTTTTTTTGTATTTTATTTAATATTTAGTTAAATAACAATTTGGGAGTTCTTTTGATTAAGAAAGACTTTTGAATTATTTAATTTTATTCAATTCCAACTGCAAACAACTGTTGGAACAATCGAGGAAAGGCTGGCGCCTCTCCGTGAACCATTCCGTGAACCTAGTTATGGAGCTTTGCGCCGGCGGCGAGCTCTTTGATTGGATCATCGAGAAAGGACATTACTCCGAGCACGCTGCCGCCGTGCTTTGCCGGCAGATGGTGACGGCGGCGAGCTCTTGATACTGCTGGTTTGAAGAGGTTGTTTTTTCCTTGAAAAACTTAACAGGCTTGCACTTTTAGTTCTCCGAGTGCTGGTCCTCTGCGCAAGGAATCTCCAAGTTGGTGTCGTGCTCCATTTGAACCTGAAGGCTTGTTGAGGTACTTGAGAATTCCTTTTATAAAAGCACAACACCTTTTATTTTCCAAAATGAAAATTGGTTTTGAAGTTGGGTGTTCATCAATTTTTGATATTTAGCTATTGATAATCCTGACCTATGATGATAATCTGATTGGGGCAAAAAATCCTCCTGCGATTTCATTGTGAAATCTAATTGGGGTTGTTTGCAATTGAAGCTGTGAAATCGAATTGGGGCAAAAAATACTGGGTAATCTAATTTCTCAAAGCAGCTGCTGCGATTTCATGAACAACCCTAGTTCACAATTGAAGGTAGATCGGCAGTACTTGTTTTACTTTGTATTGCTATGGTTTAACTAGTTTGTGTTGCAACAGAAATTTTTAGCACTATGGTATGATGCTTGGTTACAATTTGTGTTGCAGAAGAAAGTTTTTCAGTCTATGGTATCCTCGTATAGTCGTATTTATTTATCTTATGCATTTCTGTAGAAGTTCAACTCTTGCAGTGGCTTATGACGCCCACTGTATCTCTGAATGTGTTGCAATCACGTTTTTTTACTCTTGTGTCTACTTAAGTCAAATATTCAATGAATTGCATGTGAGTGATCGAATAAATTGTGGTGTTTATGTATTTACACTGGATATATTTACTGCCATTCAAGGTGTTTCTTCGCAGAGAAAGGACAAAGGTCAATCATCTGAGACTCAATTGATTAAATGTTACGGTCATAACCTAGACATTTCTTTAGTGCATATTTCAACTCAACACAGTTAACATTTATTTCAAAAGCTTTGGAACTTGAAATGTGCTGTTTTCAGTGAATTTCTATTAATAACGTTCTTCCTTTTAACATGATTTGTGAAGGTATACATTGAATTAGATACTTGATCTCCTTTGTCTTCTACCACCAAATTATTTAGGTGGTAAATTTTCTGATTAAAGTATCAGCTGCCTTAATTTGTGTGTGTTTGTTTATATTTATTTATCTTGATTTAGCATTTGCCATCTGTCGTAGCAGCTTTGACACCAAAATTGCTTGCGAATGACTAACAAACAGGTGCGCTCATATCTCTCACCAAGTAGTCTTTCCTTTTTGTGTTTCAATGCTTAAAAGTTTTGTTGAATTTATGGCAGGTGGTGATGATGATGATGATGATGATGATGATGATGATGATGATGCTTGTGAACCCAATTGCAGTAGAGAGTCTGTGTTTCCCCATCAAGCTGATATATTCGAAGGATAGGATTCAGACCTAACCTTTTCTATTTCACATAAAGTGGTTGTACTCGTACTGAAACTTGCATAATATGCTCAAATGCCTGAGCTGTAAGCCCTGACCTTTAATAATTGCAATGGACCTTTATTAAATGCATACCTTCACTATCGAGACTCAGTTGGACTTGGGGCCTGATCTCTAGTATTTGGAAACTAATGTTTCCCTTCTGGTAACAACTCCATATCTAACACTCTCCAGAACACATGCATGTGGATTTATATTACAGCTTCTAATTCGATTAAGAAAATTTCTTTCAACTTCCTGCCCTGATACAAGTTCATTTACAGGAACCTTCCTACGGATTTTGTGAGATTAGATCAAGATATCCTGTCACCTCTTGCAGGCAAAAAGCAGTTATATACATATGAAACATTAGACTTCTGGGAACAGATTAAAACTCCTGGGTATTCTTAACCTCCAATGCATAAGGTTTATTGCATTCACTTTAGCTATGGAATGTAAGCTAGTATATTTAACATACACTTCTTCTCACAGGACAACGAAACAGCTATACCGTGAACTGGCTTCAGCTGCTGAATCTGGACGGGACTTCAGTACAAGATGGATGAGGTAATACAGTTATAAGTTTCAAACTTTCTCATTGTGCAATGATAATGTCTTTAATCAAGAATTGGCCATACATTTATGTGCATGAAGTTTTTTCATGGATGTTACATATTGTACATGAATTAGGGTTGAAATGATTTAAGCGTCTGCTGCAGGAATGCATCTGATCTCACAACTTTGGCTGCAACTTCAGTTGTACCTGTGGATTTGAATGCATTCATACTCAAGGTATTACCGGTTTTGGACTCTCACATTAGTTCCTCTTCTTAAATATGTGTTTATCGTGCTCAGAGCTGATGATAATGGGGAAAGAGGCACATTTGCTCTGTATTCACTACTCTGCAGGCATGCCAGAGTGAGCTCACTGCCTAATTGCCAATTAGCAGATGAAGAATTATCATCCTACAAAAAGGAAATCATTGGCCTAGACCCAACTAAATTTGGGTCGAGGCTGAAATCCACTTTGGAGAAGCATAGTGTTGCAGAGATTTTTGCTTGTATTAGCTCTGATTGGAGCTTGTATGGTGATTGGTGATGGTATTCTAACACCGACTATTTCTGGTATGTCATTAATTTCCTTTTTAGGGGGTTTTGTATTGCCTGTTAGATACTGAACTGGTTAATTTTTTGTGACCAATCGTGTAGTGTTTTATGCTGTCTGGTGTCGAACTGGCTATGTCCAAAGAGCATCACAAATGTAAGATTCTTTACCTTCTCCCATTTGACGATTAGGATATATCTTAGTATTTATCATGTTGTGTATGTATGTGTCTTCAATACAAGTATATTGGTGGATCTCTGCCAAAAAATTTGAATACTTTTGGTAGTATTGTTCTTGAGCTTTTGGAATAATTTTTTTTAGGGAAACCCCTATGCTTGAACTGTTGTCATTTTTCTTTATTTCTGTGTTTCCTCCTGTGAAAGTCTATATTATTTATCCTTGTGGGTACCAAATATTTGCGATTTTCATTTCACAACTTAATTTCAGTCTGTATGTTAAGACCCCTAACAATCTCCCACAATTGTCGGGCACATAATGACACAAATACTGAACCCCTTTAAATATGTCATGAAATTGTCTGTTTGGGAGCACACGTACATAACTTTGTAATGAAGTTATGCTGCCACCTGGGAACAATAAATATTAGTGATGCACTTATTGCAGTGTAAATCAACCACCACCAAACTAACAAGATTGTCAGTCTACGTGCAATTGTAATAATGCAATTCTGCATAGTAAGTGGAGAATTTATACGAATAAGCGTCGGAAGGCAATGCTTCTCGATCATCATTCCTGATCAAAACTGTGGCCACTTTTGAATTAGTGCTATTGAATCAAGTCCTTGCTGGCATCTCTCATGGTAAATACCTGTAGCTGCTTTGTTGTGTTTTTGGGATTTTAGTCCTCATTTCAACAAAAAAAGAGTATCTGAAGTTTAAGTTACTGAGGTGCCATATGGAAGAACTTCAATCAAGTTATCCATGATATATTGTTGGCAACCATCATCACTACCTTATATTTGTTGAAATTGATGCTTGCTACTCTAAGATTAGTTCAGAAGTACAGGAGTTTGAATCTTTAGATTACAAGTTGGAACACCAACCTATATTACCAGGCCAAATTCTAGAACTTTGTTTTATGAGCTTCAACAAGTCTTGATAGTAATTCTAGTATCCACTTTTTAACTGCTGGGGAGTGAAGATAGTCTTTTAGGTCCCAATTTATGCTGGTATATTTCACTTTAATATTTTAATTATGAAAATTCCAACCAGAAGATTCCAAAATTCTTTTGGCATAAACAAACTTTTTGCATTATAGCTAATATGTACAGAAGTACTGCTACTGATTTCACATGTTAGATGATACTTAGTGTTGCCTCCTGAAAAAGTGTAAAAATTTTGCAGATGTAGAAGTTCCAGTTGCATGTATCAAACTGATTGGCTTGTTTGCCCTTCAACATTATAGCACCAACAGGGTTGGATTCCTGTTTGCTCCTGTGGTCATTACATGGTTTTGTGCATCAGTGCTATTGGTGTATATAACATCTTCCACTGGAATCCTCATGTCTACCAAGAATTCTCTCCATATTACATGTACCGATTTCTGATGAAAACCCAAAGAGGAGGGTGGATGTCCTTGGGTGGATTCTTGCTTTGCATAACATGCAAGTTACTATATATGTGGTGGTGATCTTTTAGATACTAAATCCTGTACTTTATCCATTCCTGAGACATAATTTTTCTTTTAGGTTCAGAAGCTATGTTTGCTTATTTGGGACACTTTACACAATTGTCAATAAAGGTACTACATTTGGTCCCTTTCTAGTTTGGAACTACTTGTCATGTGATGTAGTTCAAACACTGTCTTTATGTGATAAATGTTTTGGTTCTAGAAATGAAGCTTGGGCTGAGCAGGTTATTTCAACATTATAACTAGCCAGATTGAGAGATTGGCTTCTAGAAATGAAGCATTACTTTTGTAGCCAGATTAAGTTAGCTGATATGGTTAACACCGGTGGTCGTCATGGTGGTTCCATTACTGCAGCTCTTTTCCTGAAGCAGGTAACGTATACATTGATCAGTACACATTCAACACACTAGATCATAAGTTCACCAGGCTCATTTTTTCTTATTCCTCATCTTATTGAAATTGAATTTTGGTGTTCCTTTTGTAGCAGGAAATTTACATGTCCAACCTTGATTTCCTT
This sequence comes from Panax quinquefolius, assembly GCA_020205615.1. NCBI lineage: Eukaryota > Viridiplantae > Streptophyta > Magnoliopsida > Apiales > Araliaceae > Panax > Panax quinquefolius. The sequence continues at coordinate 63,647,056 of CM035173.1, forward strand.
GAAGAAAATGATGATGTAGTGGACCTAACATAATATGATGTATAATTTTCATTCTATCTAGTTCGTTGTTATTCTTTCGGTTTTTTCTTGTGTTAGTTATTAAATATTGTAAGTACTATGATCTTTGGGAGATCAAGACATAATAACAAATTTTGTACTTATCGTGACTTGAGCATTATCTATTTATATATGGAGTATTAGTTTTAATTATTGGCTCTTTATGCATTAGTTTATTAATTAGTTTGAAATAGGTATGATATTTATATTAACTTGAAATATTAAATTTAATATTTATTATAGCAATTACTAAAAATAATAGTAATAATAATAAATATGAAATAATTGATTTGAAAATTAATTATAATTTTCAATAAATTTTGATTATTTAGCAATTGATTTTTTATTTACAAATTTATAATTTGTGAAGGAATTTTTTTCTGACTAATTTGAAAAAAGATTCTCAATTTATAATTAGTGAAGAAAAATATTCTCTCGTTAAATAAATTTTGATTATTCCAGATAGAAGTTAGTCCAACATTGGTGGACAAGGTGAAGAACGCTCAACTACAGGATGAAGAATGCAGAAAAATAAAAGAAAGTGTGGTCGAGGGTAAAGAGGTAAAGTATAAGCTTGATACTGAGGAAATGTTAAGATTCGAGGGACGAATTTGGGTTCCAGTAGTACAGGATATTAAAGATGAAATCTTGACAGAAGCTCATAGCTCAAGATATTCGATTCATCCGGGAAGTACAAAGATGTATCAAGATTTGCGGTGACCCTTTTGGTGGACAAATATGAAAAGAGACGTTGCAGAATGCGTTGCAAAGTGCTTGACATGTCAGAAAGTGAAGGTCGAGCATCAAAGGCCAAGCGGATTACTTCAGCCGTTGGAAATATCGGAATGAAAATGGGAGCATATCACAATAGATTTTGTGGTAGGTCTTCCAACAACTCAGAAAGGATACGATGCGATTTGGGTGATAGTGGATAGATTAACGAAATCAACACATTTTTTGCTAATAAAGATTAGATTTAATCTCGATCAGCTGGCAAAATTGTACGTTAAAGAAATTGTGTCGAGACATGGAGTTTCAGTGTCTATAGTATCAGATAGAGATCCGAGATTCACATCAAATTTTTGGAAGAGACTACAAGAATGCATGGGAACACAGCTAAAGATGAGTACAACATATCATCCACAAACTGATGGTCAAAGCGAACGAACAATCCAGACGTTAGAAGATATGCTTAGAGCATGCATCATGGATTTCATAGGAAACTAGGATGATCATTTACCGTTGGTGAAATTTGCATACAACAACAGTTACCACGCAAGCATTGGCATGCCACCATACGAGGCATTTATCACGGTAGGAAATCACGAGAACTCCACTATCTTTGGGATGAAATTGGTGAACGTCAATCGTTAAGGCAGAATCGGTGCAAACAGGCCATGAAGTTATCAAACTTATCGTAACAAGACTAGTAGTTGCTTTCAAGATGAAATGTAAGAAGTATCTTTGATCAACACAAAGTGAATCGCGAATTTGAAGCATGAAATTTCGTTTTCCTAAAAGTTTCTCCTTGGAAGGGAAAAATTCGTTTTGGCAAGAAAGGAAAGCTAAGCCCAAGGTTTATTGGACCTTTCGAGATACTACGAAGAGTGGGAGAAATAGCTTATGAGGTAGCTTTACGTCCAGAATTAGAACATGTTCACAACGTTTTTCATGTGTCGGTGTTGCGACCGTATAAACCCGATTACAAACATGTGATTGAATATGAACCGTTGTAATTCAGTAAAGATTTATCCTATGAAGAAGTTCCTATCCAGATAGTCGACAGAAAAGAACAAGTGCTCAGGAATAAAGTGATACCTTCGGTGAAGGTGATATGGAGGAACCACAATGTCGAAGAGGCTACGTGAGAACTCGAAGCTGAAATGATGACGAATTACCCTGAGTTATTTGTTTAATACGTGTCTTCGATTCTGGGGACAGAATCTTTGTAAGAAGGGAAGAATGTGACGATTTTATTGACTTTATTGTTTGAGTTGTGATTCTGGGGACAGAATCCTTGTAAGGAGGGAAGGATGTAACAATCCAAGATTTTATTATTTGTAATTTAAAATATTTATTAAATGAAAAAAATATTTTATTGATGTGGTTATTATTAGTAAATATTTATGAATTAAATTTATTAGATAATATTCTAAACTAAATTAATTTATAATTTAGAGAGTTGTAATATAACATGAGATGTTATATTGTTGTTTTAATTTAAAAAGTTAAAGTGGTATGTTAAATTATTAAATAAAATTATAATGAAATTATAATTTTGTGATATTTGTTTTAAGTGGAATATTTATTTAAAATATAGTATTTGTAATTAATTTATTTGATTAATGTTGGATATGAAAATCCAAATAAATGATATGTGATTGTAAATTATAAACTGAAGTGTTTATTGTGACGCCCCCAAATTTGGGTATCTTCTAACCCGACATATGGTGCTCCACTGTACTAATATCCAGACAATCATTCCATTGAAATACAACAAAATGAATGTAATTACTATCTTTTTATTACAATCAAAGTATAATCCTTCCTGTGTTCATAACTTAGGTTACATCGTTCATTGTTCATAATGTATAATACATACAAACTTTCTAAACTATTACACAACGGCTAAGCATCCATCTTAGCTTTGCCCTTATCTCTCTTGGCATTCACAGTACGTTCATCCTTAACTGCAGTTATATAATTCACGCAAGAAGTGAGCATGACAGCTCAGCAAGTTTAATCAAGGATATCAGTAATACCACATTCGTGAATTATATAACAATTCCGACATAACTAAACAATAATTATGAAGTATTATGAAATGATAATACTTTACAGATTCATAACATCAATTCCCAAAGTATAGAATAGATTAGAATTTCGAACCTACGATAGACCACCATGAACAATAACTTTCGGTTTTCATACTTGAAAAGGAGTCCACAAAGACTAAGGCCGTTCATCCGTATAACTTACGAGCACTTATAGGTGATCGACTTATAGTACTCTATGTTGATCAACACTCATTCATTAAACGTGTTTACGTTTAATATTTTGGCAAACTTCTGCACTCCATCGAATAATCGATGAAAAATACTTTTGTTTGTTCATAGACAAACCTTACCTTCACGTCTGTACCAATTACTTGGCATAGGATAGCGTTAACATTTCTATATAGAAAGATATGAATAATAATCAATCTATATATTACGAATAGTCTAGCCGAATTAAAATCTGGCATCGACCCTTTCTTTAAAACAAGTCTTGCAATTCAGTTCAACGAATCACATAAAACTTGGCTAACATGGAAGTTAGATAAGTGTTAAGAAAACTTACCTTCAAAGCGATCTTCAAATAATTTAATCGATGACGACCACGGCCTTTTTAGTAATCTACATGATATATTCACATAAGACAATCGTAATTAGCTAACAAACAAATGTTCCCCTTGTTCTTACAAACTTCTTTCTCTTCTAAGTCCTAGTTAACATAATAACTTTATTAAAGTCAACATGACTTATTACCCTTCATCCCGGTTTATTAATCAACCAACGTTATTAATCGGACTCAATCATCATTGATAAAGTACTAACTTTGTTCATCGTTGTTAACTTATTAACATGCATTCCATTCATAAGTTTCATACCATATACCTTAGTATAGGTAGTATAGGAATAGCTTTAATACACTTATGAAATGTACAAACATTACCCCTTTAGGTCCCTGAACAAATGAAGTTCAAAACCTAAGTCAATATCAACATTCTTGAACTTCGCTCATGGCGCGGCCCATACGAAGATTAGGGGATGGCGCTTCTGGCGCCCGATTAGCGATGGTTGACTCCGGTCTCGTGCACCATGGCATGAGACATAGTACTACTAGTGGTGATGCGGCGCCATTTATGATAACCAAAGGTCTTTGTGCAAAGATTGCGGCTTGACGATTACTATGTTCTGGCCATGGCTGAGACCTCGATTCTGTAACCTCAACAATTTTGAAAAATTTTGTGAAATTCCCTGGGGACGTAACTTCTTCGTTATAAGCCCGATTTGGTCCGTTCAAAAGCCTACATGTCATAAATGACATACTCTACGCGTTCATATAAGAATTCGACACTTTTGAATTTAATAACTCAAAATTCACTATTGAGTTCATTTTCTAGACGTTCGTAAACGTTAATGAGCGTTCAATGCTCGTTTTCTTCGTTTTAAGTCGGAATCCGACGATTCTCGAACCCACAACTCTTAATCACCCTATCTCGTGTTGACATTGAAAACCAACGTTTTCAAGTTTCACAACAACTTTTGACCTCTAATCCGGAATTCAACATTTTTGACGTTTAACGTCTAATTACGTAAAATTCGCCATAACTTCGTTACTAGGGTTCTCTAAGCCAAATCACATGGAATACTCCATGGATTTCATATCTACATCCTAACCAAGCAAGATGCATATATTAACGTATTGATGGAGTTCAATCATTTATAAACAATTGATCTCAACAACCAATATTTTCATGGTATGAAACTATATCGAACCTTATGATTCCTACGATCTCATGACTTATAGAGATTGAATCTATGGTAAGTCATCTTTAATCCCTCATACAGGACATATACCACCCATTCTATGATTCTCTAAGATAAAAGAAAATCTAAAAGAGATGGAGATGAAAAGTAAGGATTATACCTTAAGAACTCTTGGTGTTCTTTCTTGGAAAACTCTAAGATCAAGCTTCCAAAGTGTATGTTTTGCAAGTCTATCTCTCTTTCTCTCTCAATAATCTAATGTTGGAAAGTTGGAAAACTCTCAAATGAATCAACCTAGCTTTCTATTTATAGGAAACTAGAATGGAGGGCATTATGGACAACTACCATCACCTTCTTACTATTCATGTGTGGTCACCAAGTAAAATACTTGGTGACCAAGCCTCAAACTTGGCTTGCACACCAAGTGGCCGGCCCGCCACCACATGGGTCATCCCCATGGGTTGCCCCATGGGTTTTACCCATTCGGTGACCCACCGGTTCGACCCACGGTTCGGTTTCAATGAATTGGGCTTAACTAACTTATCATTAGGCCTTGATTTGGGCTTAACCCATTAACCCCTTGGGCTTAATAATTCATTTGATTGGGCTAATCATAATCCAACACAAATGAATTAATCATTAAGACTTAACTTAATTCTATAATACAAATCGTATTCTAAACGTACAATTCACGTATTCTCTCCGTATACTACTCGTACAATAATCGTATTGCACTTCGTATTTACTCATCGTATTATACATAGATACTAAATAGCACCATAAATGTATAACACTCGCATTAACCCTAACACAATTCCTTTTACGCATATTATTTCTTTCTTGGAAATCAATACACTCAACCCTTAGGTTTTAAGTTCGCAGGCAAAAACTGCATTTGCCATAAATGAAATATTATCAGATATTCCATCTAATCACGTTATTCTATCATTACGCGTTTCTCGGAATTTCAAAATAATTCCCCGAACAGAAACGAATAAATAGTGTTTTTACAGAAATTTCTTGGAAAACAATTATTTTCGTCTTGGAAATTCCAAACAATTAATTCTAGCACGTAGCCCAAATACTAACCACGTTAGCACATTCTAGGTCATAGAACGACCTTCACATAGCTTACTCACATAATAATCAATTAAATTCATTTAATTCACATAAGCAAATAAAAATTTAATTGTTATAAAAATCCAATTTTCTCGGGCTTTATTAAAATAAATTAAAGGAGTTTTAAATTGGTTACCAAACAAGGCTTAAAATATTAAGTCTTTATTTTAAAAGAGTTTTTGCCAAACAAAGCCTTATGGCTTTTGAATTTTGAATTTTATTATAATAAATAAAATAAATTAAATAATAAATAAAATATATTTATAACCTATACGTTATATTTTTTTGTAACTGATATTATATTAAATAGACGTATTATGGTTATATCAGTTCTAATATTTACGCTTGCTGTTAGATAGCCTATATTGATACTGAGAAAGGAAGAAGAGAAATACAGAGAACTTGATAGGTTAGAGAGAGAATTTGAGGGGAAGTCTAAGAATTTCAAAATAATTTTAGTGGTATTAGCAAGGATTATCAAGCAAATTGAAGGTATTTTCCATAATCTTAATATTATATATATATATATATATATATATATATATATATATATATGGGTTTTACGGCATGAAGCTTCAAGTTCTGTGAATTTTATTTTTCAAATTGTTGCTATATAACTGAATTATGGTCGTTGTATGTGTTTGTGAAGCTAGAACTAGTGTTTAGACAATAATTACTATGCTAATTACGTTTAAAAAGAAAGAAAAACTGTTTTCAGTATATATTTTTCATATGACTTGTGAAAGTATCAAATATGGTGGTCAATTCGTATATTAATCTGTAAATTGAGTCTTGATTATGCTAGTCCATTAAGAAACGAAGAGAACGTATTTTGAATGAATTAATTTCGTGTAGAATTGTGATCACAATGTGAATTTTTAGGAAGGATGTTAAAAATGGAGTTTTTGTATGAAAACATGAAATTAAAGGATTTAAATTAGTTAAAGTTGTTGTTTAATTGTTCTAAGTGGTTGAATATGTGAGGAATCATGTTTGTGTTAGTTCTATACCAATTACATATGTTAAAATTACTCTTTTGTGGGTGAAATTCGTGTTAGTTGGGCTAAAAATGAACATTGTTAAAGCTGCGTATTGTTTACAATACGTGCACCGGTAAGAAATTGCTACTGGTGTCAAGGCCTGAAATGACGCAATTGCTGGCTTGGTCCGAGCTTAAGTATGGCGCAGCTGCGCCATACTCTTATATGAGACATTGAAGTCTTCTACTTCTGCAAACTTTGAAACCTTAATGTAACCTAGTTTAGTGATGTGTTAATGTGTTAAATCTATAATAAAGAGGTTAAAACAGAATCGTGTCGTGTGATTAGAAATTCTAAAATTATAAGAAATTAGAAAATTATGTAAATGACATGTTGTGATTTATTGAACACGAGGATTATTAAATAAGTGTTGTGAAGTTAACACTTGGAATTTCTGAAATAGATATAGTAGCGTAAGACTTGTACAAAATTAACAAGTTTAGCTAGAAGTGGGTGTTATTTTGGAAAGTGGATGTTAATATATCTAATAGATATTGTGATTCCAATTAAATGTGTAGGTGAACCTGAGTTGTAATTTATAGCTTACGCGCGAGGCAAGTTTCTAAACCTTACTTCTTTACATTGAGCAAGTTTCTTTTTCTAAACATTGATTAAGCAAATTCTTTTATTATTAATTTCTATTCGAGCAAGCTCTAATTCTAACGTTATTCAAGCAAGTTTTGAATTCTAGTCATGGTTAAGTTTTTCTAACTTGTTTATAGTTAAGTAAGTTTTCATAAGTTCTATTCTTTTATGGTAAATGCAAATTCTTGAACTCAAAGCTCTAAGTGAATTATTCTATTTCATTTACTTAACGCAATTCGAATTATTATTGTTATATTGAGAAAATTTCATTTTAAGCTTGTTATCCCTTAGTACATGTTCATAAGTTAATTATTTTATCTCAAGAACATAGCCTTAGCTTAATATTGTTCAAGCAAGGTTTATTGTTTCATTCAATACTTATGTTTTAGTTACTTCCAAACATGAGTTTAATAAAAATTAGTTCATCTATGATTATTCATTGTTCCATGCTATGTTGTTAGTGATCAACTGTAGTGTTATCAAACTTTATGGATTCAACTAATCCTTTAGTTGATGATCGTTAAACTCAAAATTACCCTTGAAGCTTATCCAAACCAAACTTTATTTGGTGCGGACTTGTACTCTAAAACTGAGAAGAACAACCCTATTATAGGGGATACGCAATGCGTTTAGATGTTTGTGCATAATACATGGTACAAAGGGCTGATCCCCCTAAGTACGTGAAGTCCTTACAGTATAACTGTTTAGGTTAAAGTTGAAAGATTACTTATAACCGTGGACATAGTTCGTGGTCTTATGGCCCTCAGATATATTTCATATTTTGATTCCAGTTTTTGGGTTATCATTGATAGAGTACTATTCAGTTTTGATGAGCCTATTCATTGACAGTTATTATTCTCTTGTTGATTCATTGCTATATCTAGTGAGCATTTGTTTTGCTCACTCTTCCATAAATATAATTATTGCAGCTAAAGTTGAGAAGGTCGATGAACCTACGACTAACAAAGGAAAGGGAAAAATGTGCAAGTGATGAAGACTTGTAATTTCATTTATTGTCATGATGTTAGATTTTATATTTAATGATGTGATGTAATTATTTTATTTCCGCACTTGATTGATGTTTAATGTTAGACAACCAGGGAAGACTTTTTGATTAATGATGTAACCCTTTTAAAGGGAGGATTTCTGATTTAATTTTATTATATTTGGGTAGATAGATATGAATGAATGGTAAGTGAACACCAAGTCTTGTGGGAATGAAGTACCTAGATTTAGGGGTGTCACATAACTGATATGAATGGATACAAGCTGCTATGAATTGATATAACTGTTTTAAATGGATATAATTGCTATGAATGGATACAAACTGCTATGAATGGATATAAACTATTTTAAATGGATATAACTGCTATGAATGGATATAAACTATTTTAAAATGTTCATAGTTTAAGGGGGAGTTTTCTTAAAGGCTAAAAATATTTTTATAACTGTCATCATCAAAAAGGGGTAGATTGATAGGTATAATTTTATTTTATATTTTGATGATAACAATTATGTTTTAATTAAATATGTAATTATTTAATTATTTTATGTTTTCACTTAAATTAATTTTATTGACCTTCATAAATTATATGTCAAGTGTTAAATAAATTAATTCATATAATATTCAAGGCAAGGAAATCCTATTTCTTTTTCAAAAACTAAAGTTGGGCAAAATATTTTATTCATGAGATGTATATATTATAAATCGAATATATAAATATAATATCTTTAAAAAGCGAACATATATATATACAAATACATATAGAAATCAAATAAATATATATGTATTAAATATATTAGTATATATATATATATATATATATATATATATATATATATTGAATACATGCATGTGCTGCCAATATCTAAGTGATAAAACCGTGTGTTGGCAAAACAAAAGTGACACTTATTATGGGACAAAACCGTGTATGAGTTGGCATCACTCTCAGCTTCAAAAATGGTGGTCAAAACAATAAATGCAAGTAAATTAATTTTTGGCCCGAGCGGAATTTGATCTTCTACCGCGTAAAAGCTTGTTTTTAATCTGGACCGTTCAATTCAAAAATACTTCATCCAAACCGTGAATTCAAATCAGATTTCTAAAAATTACATTTTTGCCCCAACTTCAAAATTTTTATAAAAAGGGAATATTTCATTCATTTGGTTTTTACCAAATCAGTGAAAAGCAAAGCATACTCTCCTTGCCTACATTCTCTCTAAAAGCTTTATATCTCTTCTTATAAAGGCTCTAAATTTTTGAAGAGAAAAAATTGGTCCAAGTATTGAGATAAGTTTAATTTTTGTTGAATTATTTCTTACTTGTATTATATCTATAGATATACAAATACACATTGTTCTACACAATTATATATATATATATATATATATATATATATATATATATCTATATTTTATCTATTTGTCAAATAAAATGATACTTGGGCGCCGCAAAGTTACGAAGATATACCTCTACGGAGAGGAATTCAAACCGTACGATTCCTTATAGTCTTCTGTAACCTTTTATTGACATTATTTATATAAATATCATAAAATAGATACGACACTTGATAGCTCAAAACGACACTGAGATAATGCTCCAAAAAGAGTAGTCATCCGAACTGGATTTGAGAATTGTAGTGATCTATTGAAAATATTTATATAAATATCAATTGTGAAAATTATAAATTTTGTCGTACTTAAACGCCACAAGGCTACGGAGATACACCTCTACCAAGAGGAATTCGAACCATACGATTCCTTATAGTACTAAGTGACATTATCTATAAAAGTTCACATAATAGATAAAATATTCTTATATATTATTTGAGTTAAACAGTAATATTTGTTATATCAGTTTGTGCTTAATTGATTTAAATATTATACTTGATAAATATTATTTGATTTGATTTATTCTTTTATACAAGTATTGTTTCATAAAAATAATTCATATAATACTTAGTAAAGACAATCTAAGAAATAATTCTATATTATCCATAGAAAAACACACTTTATTTTAAAGAATTGCTAATTCTTTATAAAGTGCCTTAAAATCATATATTTGCTTAATCAGAAGCATCAGTGGATCTAAACAAAATTTCTACCTGCTTTAAAGAAGCCCATTGTTGAATATAAAAGTCCTTAAACTTTTATACAGATATATTTGTTCTTAATTTTCTATCTGATTATTTGAAAAACATTAATATGTACTTAACTCTTATCAGCTTACTGAAGAAGCACATTGATGTAAACTTATTTAACAGAGAAATGGTTAGAGTTAGTTTATTTTATGTACATGTGAGAAAGACAAGTAATTCTTCGACCAAGACCAGAGTCTTAGAGAGGCCAACAGGAAGTTGGGTCTGTAGTGTACTTGTTAGTTGAGGAAGAGGTTGTTGTTTGAAGACCAGATCATAGAATAGAACTAAACTTAAAAGGTGTTACAACTAGACTTGAGGAAGGAGCAGGGAGCTTGCTGTCCAAGATAGAATAGTTAAATAGTTGGAAGTTTGTCTATAAAACTTTGTAAAGGCTTCTCCGCCTGTTGAAGGAGTTTTTATTACTGATTATAGGATCTCAAGTTCCAAGTAAGGACTAGAGACTGGATGTAACAACATACCAAGGGGTGTATGTTGTGAACCAGATAAATCTCTGTGCATTGTGATTGAATTTTTATTATCTTGCATGCTAAATACTAAAACTGCTAATTAATTACTAAAAATTCAAAAAGGCCTAAATATAATTTTTAACTAGTAATAATCTATTCAACTCCCCTTCTAGATTATTATTGACCTTTCAGAATTTAAGGTGTTGAAGAACTAGTAAAATCTTCTATAATAATTGGTCTTCTAGCACGTTCAAAACTTATTTTAACTGTACCGTCAGAAAATTGCATAATATTTTCTAAATTTAATAAATTGTTAATAACTGGTTTCTGAGGTATTTCACTGGGCAAGGTCCATTGACTAGGTAAAGTAATTTCTTTCCAAAGAATGGTCCTTGGAATTTGAATATTAGCATCACTAGTAGAAATTTAAATAAAATAGTTTGATCTTTAGGACTTTTATTAAGAGCATGAACATTTAAATTTGTTTTCATGGTCTTATAATATATCCTATAAATCAAAGCTAAGGCTTGAGAACGTTCAATCATTCGAGTAATTTCTCCAGCTATTTTAATATTTAAGGTTAAAGCTTTTAATAAGTTAGGATCACTTAGGCTTAATGTGAAATCAGGAAAGCAATTGAAATGGATTAGTACATTATGCAGACCTGATTCCATTATACCAATGATACTTGGGAAATAATTAAGAAATCTGGCATCTCTGAGACAGATGTAGATACTTGAATGAATTCCTTTAATGTTTAACGGTTTGACTGTAACTTTAATAAGTCCAATATGAATGAAATTATAACCCTTTTTCCTATGTTTCTTAATAAGATCGGAAGATAAAAGAATACAATTTTCATATTTCTTATTAATTGCATAAACCTTTTCAATAGTTTTAACATTATAATTAGTTTTGAAATTATCTAAAAAGGTTGACTGATAAATTTCTTTAGGGGAAACACTGGGTATGTTCCAATTACTCAAAATTTGATTAATGTTTTCATAATTATGTTCTTCCTTGGTCACTATGTCTGGAACAGGGGGGTAAAGTTGATCGGTGACTAGTTGAGAAGTTAGATCTAAATAATCGATTCATCTTTATTTAAGTTCAGAATTTATTCTTACTCATTATTCATTCATCCAGACCCTCTTACCTTAAGTAGGCACATACCTATGTTCTCTTGTTATAACCCAACACTGCTAACACCTGAGACTTACAAGAGCTGAACTCACATGAACAAGGTGGACTACAGTAAGTTTAGGCGACTTCTGAATAATGAAAGAAATGTAATTCTGAATGACAGAAAGATTAACTAATTATCAAGGTCTCAAACAGCAACTAGAAATAACAAAAAACTTGGCTTTGATACCATTGAGGGCGGAAAGGAAATAGAAGAAAGAATAGAGCGGCACATATAAATGTAAGCAGTTACTAAAAGATAAACTTTATAAATTTTACTGATAAAAGAAATATTTACAAACAAAGCTGAAAATAAAAGTGACTTACAGTTTACTTAGAACATAGATAAGGTAGAAGATAGAGAAATGTGTCTAAAGATTAGTTAGTGATTTATTCAAGATGAATCTATTTCTAAATCACTAAACTTACTAAACTGTAAAATCACCCAGTTAAACTTCTTAAAGGAAGAGATTAAATATGAGCGTGTTGAAAAATAGCTTGAAGATAAAAAGATTCAAGAAAAAAAAATTAAAGGATTAAAAAACTATTTAAATGAAAATCTTTGTTCAGATTCTCCTAATGCCTTTTGGCATCGAAAAAAATATGTTGTAAGGCTTCCTTATGCTAAGGAATTCAAAGAATCCATCTGGCGAACCAACACCAAAATCTTCATTAAAGATGGGGTTGCCATCATCAACCATTTGGACAACATGGATAATTAATTGTAAGACCCCAACTTATTATTAATGAAATTTAATTTTCTCTATTGATTATTTTGAAATAGTAAGGGTTGATTTGATTAATGTGGATAATTAGGGGTAAAATACGCAAATACTTCAAAATAAGCAAGTGGTTATAAAATATTCATTGTTGTCGGGGAATATTCGTTTAGTCATGGAATATTAAATGCTCGTTTGGGAATATTACGATGCTGGCAATGACCGTGTGTGGGCCCCATAACTGAAAGCGATTGGATGAAGAAACGATAAATATAAGTGGTTTAAAAAATCATGGCGTGGTTATTACAGATTAATATTGTTAAAATACCCTATGGTTAAAACACAAGAGTAGCACCTGCAGTATTGCACCAATTATTGATTCTTACGAAGAAGGCACTACTCAATAATGGTTACGATAATTCTTTATCAAAGATTTTATTGAGTTAATAATTACTGCGTTGATATTTTATATCTTTGTTGTTTCAATAATTGTCATTACACAAAGTATTTTTCATTATCGAAGCAATAATTCATATTATCTGAATAATATTATTAGATAACATTATTGGCAATGTCTAGAAGGTTCTGTCTAAGGAGAGGTTTGGTCACCTAATTGCGCGCCAAGAAGAAGAAATTCTTATTGGAAAGCCCCTCTTTCCGAGAAGCCGCACGGTTGTCAATATTGTGATTCGTAATATTATTTGTGAATAATTAATTATTGATTCATATGATGAGGAAAATATTGATTTTATGTGGATATAGATGGAGAAAAATTTTAATGTGACAATTGTTGAAAATTGAAATTTTATCTTTTTCTGATAAAATAATTCATTTAAATATATTATTATATTTTAATAATATAATAATGGTGATATTTTACAACGAATGTGGGATATATGAGTATACGAGGAGGAAGAGTATTTTTGTTGCAATAAATGTTTAAAACATGTTAAATATGTTGGTGGACCCCATTTATTGACTGAAATTTGATTATAGCTTGTAAAATCGCCCGTTTGTGGATTTCGGTCAATTTCTATTTGGAATTTGGAAAAACTTTCTTCTGCAAAGTTGTAGAGAATTGAATTTCCTATAAAAACTCTTGAGATTCGAATTTTCTGATGAAAGGGCTATTTATTATGAATTATTGAAGTTCTAAAGTTCTGAAATAATTAATTTTTGGGAGTTTTAGTTAATTATTTTGAGAAAAACGTTTTTTGCAACTAAGTTGGCCTCACATGTGATTCAAATGGGCTGAGATCAGTTGTCTAAGGTGGGCTAAAGAAAATGTGAAAAATATATTAATATTATATTCAATTTTCTGCTTTGGTGTTCTAAGCATTTTCTATAAATAAGGTGCTTAGGTTAGAATTGAAAACACACGTAAACCCAAGTTTCTCTCTATTTCTCTCTCGATATATTGAGCGTATTCTTGTGAGTATACTTTGAGTATTGTTAGGCGGTGCAAGTTCCTTCAAAGACTATACCGGTATTCCATTTAAGTACTAATCTTTCGAGGTAAGGGATGTTATTTTCTTCTCAAATGATATTATTTCTTCAATATCATTATCTTTGAAATATTGGTTGGAACTTTTTATCAAATTTGGACCTTTTTCATATCGGGGTTACTATTCATGAGTTACTATTCACGAAGTTACTATTCATGAGTTACTATTCACGAGTTCTTATTCACGAGTACTATTCATGAAGATGTTTTTTGTGGAATTTCTATCTTTTGGTGTCGAGTTACTATTCACGATACTAAGACTATTCACGATATCTGACTATTATTCACGAATCTAAGACTATTCAATTAGAAAAATGAAAATTTTTCTTTTTCGCCTAAAATATCTATTACGGATACTAGCTTTGATTGTATCCATGTTTTGATCATTCTTGAATTTTACACTACTATGATTATTTTTGAGGTATTTTTGAACATGGATAAAACAAAGTACGAATCCTTAATCCTTAATCCTTGTCATTTTGTTTCATTTGGATTCGTTTCTTTAAAAATATTTTTCATCATCCGCAGATCTTAAATGATGATATTATTGAATATCTTTCTTTTGTAGTGCAAAGATGAATGATTTCTGAAGAATATCTTTGGTCAGTAGTGCAAAGATGAGCAGTGTTTAGATGAACATGATTAATCGATGAATATCTTTGGCTCAGTAGTGCAAAGATGAATATTTGATTCGGATGTATATTGATTGATGTTCTGAGGATAAAAGATAGCGATGAACTTTTAAATTCATACATAGAAGATAGTAGTTTGCATTCTCTACTTAACTCTTCTAATGAATTATTATTTCATTGCTAATATTGATTTAAAATTTATTGTCTATTGTATTCTATTAGATTTTTCCTGTTGAAGACTAACGGTAATTTGTTGTATATTATCTTAGTCATAATATTCTTTCTTGGGCTAGTTGAGCTCACCCTTTTCCTTTTGTTCCATTTTTCTTCTCGAGGAGGCGAGAATATAACGAGTACGAGTCGGGGTATGGAATGAAGGTTTTAGAAAGGATTGTTTAGTAGTCCTCACCATTTTTGTAAAATAATGTATCAATAAATGTGATGAGGATTTATTTGAGTATAGATATTGTCTAGAAGATAATATTTATATTCAAACTCACAGTTTTACTGTTATAATAATAAAGTTGTAGTTGTTTCTGTACCATGTATTGACAACTCAGAATAGGTGATGTATACCTATTTTGGGGGCGTCACAGTAATAATCTAGTATCTTCAGTAAGATGTTTTTCCCACCAAGATCTAAGAATACCAGTGAATCCGTTAGCTATTAATTCAACAATATATGGTTGAGTCAGATTGTTGAACTTAGTAATATAGCTATTGGCTACCATGGACATATGGTTTAACGTGTTCAGAATTTCTTATTCACTAAAACCATCAATATTCCATTCATAAAGATTATTTCAAGAAACAGAAAATTGCCTATCTAGGTTTCTCTCTTCGAATTGTAGATCCGGAGGAGTAGGTTTAGAATACCAATTTTTTGTTATACTAGCGTTATTAAAGGTTAATTTATTTAACTGGTCATTAAAATTAGGAACATTGTCAGACTGATCTGATTGACTAATACTTTCATTGTCAGAATCAACCTGATCAATGACAGCAATAGCACCACTAGTTCCAGCTTCAGTTTTTAGTTTTTTAAATAATTTATCTATAACTTGGGTAAGTTCACTATCTTGGTTTCGTAGACCTAGTCCAACTCTATTTTCAGGAAGGCTTAATAGAGGTTGTTCTAATGAGATCAAAATTCTTAGAAAGCAATTCTTAGAAAGCTTAACATAGTTTTAAGCAATGATTTTAAAATAATGATGATGATCATTCTAATGAGATCTAAATTCTTAGAAAGCTTAAAACTCAAATAGTTCCCAATCATTGGATTACTAAATTGGGGATTAGTGAATCTGGATAGATTGGTACATACGTTGCTTGCTCATTGGATGAGGATGATTGATCTCATGATCATTTATGTGGAGACACTAAAGCAAGTATGTATGTGCTTATTAGAAAATAAGTTCACTGAATGTGGTTCGCTAAGGAATAGCTAATGGAGTTTTACTTGCCTGTCAATAGGAATTCCTGTAGTGATAGTAGTACAAGTGATCCTTGGACTTGAGATCATCATAGTATCTTGTGTATGATGAATTATACTTTGACTTATTCCTTAAAACCATTAGGGTATATTAAAGGGTATGCTTGGATATAATAAGTTGTACATGAAGATAATGTATGATCAATAAAGAATCTACTACTTCTAGTAAAAGAAGAGAAATGTCCTATGTGATTTGATAAATGACAACCCAGTAGTCCTTGGCTAAAGAGGAATGAAATTAGAAAGGAGTTTCTAATTTACATTATCTGGAGTTGTACATTTAAGAGTCGAAATACATATAATTAAATAAAATAAGACTTGACAGTAATTCCACGTCTTATATTTAATTAGGATATTGTATGGTGGAAGGATTGAATTGTACGGTAACTCTTCACTCAAAGGTTCTTTTATAATTAATGTTGAAATCTATATTATCTGGAAAGTTGTTAATCGCTAGGGAGGTTTATCCCTATTGTAGAATAAATATTATTTATTTAAATAAATTAATAGTTTAATTTATTTATTTAAATAAGATTAGAATTGTTCTAATTGATTTATTCACAACTGGTTTAATATGGTCAACCTAAAGGGTCACACCATAAAAAGAAGAATAATTATTTAAGAAGCATATGACATAATTATAATAATAAGTTAAGTATATTTAATTTAATCTATAGTGATAGAATAAATTAAATAACTTAATATTTATTATTTAATATTTTGGAAATATTAAATATAAATTAATAAGAGGAGTCTTATTATTATTATTAATATTATTATTATTTAATTCCTAAAGGAGTTTGAGAATTAATTAATAAAAGTACTCTCAAATATCCTAATAAGATTAGGAGGCTAATTAATTAAAAGAGTTTAATTAATTATTCCTAAAAAGATTGGTAGCCTAATTAATTAAAGGAGTTTAATTAATTAAAATAAAACCTAATTCCTTAATTGTTAAGGAGGGTTGCCTACATCTATAAATAAGAGAAGTCTTATTATGGGTGATGGTTGACACTTTCACAAAACACATGAATACGTAATTCCAATAGTTGGGAGAGTACACCCTTTTTCTATGAGACATAAAAAAAATAAGGGTTTTGCCAAACACCCATCTTCTTGAATCTTTTTTCTTCCTTGGTAGATCACCTTTAGAGGCCAAACTCTTGGGTGGCTAACGTTTATCAAAGAAAGGAACCAAACCCGGTGGATTCAAGTTGAACGCGAAAATGATTAGAGGTGAACTTGTACCTGGGGAAGCTCGAATCTTCAAAGGTATAATTCTTGTTCTTCATATTTTCATTTAATTAATAATTGTGCATAAAGGATGATCCGGGTATATGGTTTGTAAAATTTTAAAACTTTGTTTTTCCATGCTTCTGCTTATTTTGTGCAATATGATTACGTTCATGAATATTACAAACCTAACAGTGGTATCAGAGCCAAACCTTTATGCGAGTTATTAATTGTTTATATTTGATATGTATGTTGATATGTGTTTAGAATAATTTTTTGGGCATAATTATTAGTATAGAATCATGTTTTTGGAGAAAAACTACACAATTCGCGAACTGAAAAACTAGATATTCTAGAAATTGGCGCCGCAGCGCCACTCTCCATAAACAAATATATATTTTTAATTTTAATTTTTATTAAGATAAAAGGTTTATTTTAATTAAATTTAAATTATTATTATTTTCAGTAATTCTAAATTAAAAATAAAGGAGTTTATTTTGATTTGGAATTGGATTAAAATAAAATTATTTATTTTAATTGGAATTGGAATCCACATTTGTTTGAATAAAAGAGTTTATTCAAAAGTTTTTTTTAATAACTTGAAATTGGATTCCACATTTGTTTGAATAAAAGAGTTTATTCAAAAGTTTTATATTAATTTAAAATTAGATTTCATGCTAACTAATTAGAGTTGAAATTGGATTCCATGATAACTAATTGGAGTTAAAGTTGGATTCAATGTTTCTTAAAATAGAGGAGTTTATTTGTGAATAGGAAAGAAAATCCGTGTTTTCTTAAATAAAGGAGTTTATTTAGATATGGTATAAGATTTCATATTATTCAAAATAAATGAGTTTATTTGTTAATAGAAAAGTGAATCCATGTTTACTTAAATAAAGGAGTTTATTTAGATATGGAATAAGATTTCATATTATTCAAAATAAAGGAGTTTATTTGTGAATATGAAAGAAAATCATGTGTTTCTTAAATAAAAGAGTTTATTAGATATGTAAGAAGATTTCATATTATCCAAAATAAAAGAGTTTATTTTGACTTGGAATCGATTCCATAATTAATTAAAATAAATGAGTTTATTTTGATTAAAGAATTTGATTAAAATAAAATAGTTTATTTTATTCAAAATTAGATTAATTAAAATAAAAGAGGTTTATTTTGATTTAAATTTGGATTAAAATAAAGGAGTTTATTTTGATTCAAAATTAGATTTTATGCTAACTAATTTTGCTCATTAAATGATATCAATATATATTGAATATTTATTATTCATGAGATGAATGTTATTTATTGATGCATATGGTGATGTGTATGATAATAAATGGGATTGATTATGGACTATTGACCAATGTAATTGGATTTTATTTTAGTTGGATGCGTGAATGTATGGGTTTTATTAAATGGGGTCTGTGTACCTTGTCTTTTCTAATTTTTCTTAATGTAAATTCTATCTCCCTCCTATGTACTTCCCCTTGACTGCTGATCAAGGTTTCTATTTATTTTAAATATTTTTGTAATAGGAATAGTTAGAATTAATTTTGAAGAATTGGAGATCAAGGAGCAAGGAACGCTTGAAGACCTATTTGTAATGGAGCCCGGATTTAAATGTAATAGTTATATTTAAATTTAATTCTTGTACCCTAGGTTTGACCTTTTGGTTCACTTGGTGGCTCTAGTGAACCAAACTAGAATAAAGTCCATAATCAATCCGGGTAGAATATAATATTCTATATGTGCATGCTTATACTATATATATGTGTGTGTGTGTGTGAGTGTGTGTGTGTGTGTGTATGTGTGCATGCGCGCTAAACAAGATGAGACAAATTAATAACAAACCCATCAAATATTTTATATTAATTCCTAAGCATTCAAAGATATTTGGAATATCGAACGTAGCCTTCTAGCATGATAAAAAATAATAGAGTATCAATTAATTATTATAATTTGTTGTGTCACCACAAGGCTTATCTTAATTTTTTGAGATGTTAATTTTATCACATTTGATGCTTATAAAAAAATTGAACAATGTTTTTTTGTTGTGTGTGAGACCCCGAATTTTATGAATAAAGATTTAAATTTCTCAAAATATTTTTTAAAATTATGTTGTGGATTTGAGATAATGTTATAGTTGTGGGTAATATTTATAAATTTTGAAAAGTATGCAAGTTGTTATATAATATTCTTTTTGTCGGAGAATATCCGTATGACGGTATAATCATTGGTGGACCCCACAATTGAATTATTATCGGATTGAGAAAACGACAAAAATATTTTTATGAAAATAATGGCGAAAGTTTTACCGTTAAAACTGTTGAACTACTCGGTAGTAAAAGTATAGTAATACACATGGTTGCATAGTAGCACACGGTATTGATTATTGATGCTTACATGAGAAGTCACTCAGTTTTGTTCAATTATTGCTACAGTAATTGCTGCATAGTATCTCACGTTATTTGTAAGACCCCGATTTTTATGAAATAAAAGTATTCAATTTTTTATAATTACTATTCATGAGTTACTATTCACGAGTTACTATTCATGAGTTACTATTCATGAGTTACTATTCACGAGTTACTATTCACGAGTACTATTCATGAAGCATGATAAATTTTTTTTGTAAGAAGGAATTACTCAATAATTGTTACAGTAATTACTGTTCAATATTTTATTTTATTGATTCAATAATTGCTACGTTGATATTTTATATTATTGTTGTTTCAATAATTATCACGGCACAGTATTTTCCATTATCGGAGCAATAATTCATATTATCTGAATAATATTATTGGATAACATTATTGGTAATGTCTAGAAAGTTTACATCTAAGGAGAGGTTTTGGTCACCTAATTCAAGGCTTACCAAAGAAGGAGAAATTCTTATTGGAAAGCCCCTCTTTCCGGAGGCCGTAAGTTGTCAATATTGTGATTATGTAATATTATTTGTGAATAATTAATTATTGATTTTTATGATGAGGAAAATATTTATTTTATGTGGATATAGATGGAGAAATTTTTTAAAGTGACAATTGTTGAAAATTAATATTTTATCTTTTACGATAAAATAATTCATTTAAATATATTATTTTAATAATATATTAATGGTGATATTTTTATAATGAATGTGGGATATATGAGTATATGAGGAAGAAGATTATTTTGTGGCATTAAATGTTTAACACATGTTTTGTGTGTTGGTGGACACAATTATTGAATAGAAATTTGATTATAGCTTTCGTAAAATCGCTTCGTTTGTGGATTTCGATTAATTTCTGTTTGGAATTTTGAAAAACTTTCTTACAAAGTTGTAGAGAATTGAATTTTCTATAAAAGGTTGCGAGATTCAATTTTTACGATAAAAGAGCTATTTATTGTGAATTATTGAAGTTTCGGTATATCGGTGTGAATTGATTTTGGAGTTTAAATTATTTTTGTTAGAAAAACGTTTTTTGTATTAACATGTGTGCATGTGGTGTTTTTGACCAAAAGGTGGGCTAAGGAAAATTTGTATAATTATATTAATATTATATTCAATTTTCGCTTTGGTGTTCTAAGCAATTTTTATAAATAGGGTGCTTAGGTTAGAATTGAAAATCACATTTAAAGCGAAGTTTTTCTCTCTATATTATCGAAGCGTATTCTTGTGAGTATTTTGAGTATACTTTGAGTATTGCTATACTACGGTGCAAGTTAGTTTAGCGTTATATCCGACATTCAAAGATCTTGCTTCTTTTGAGGTAAGGGATAGTAAGGGATTTTAAGGGTTATTATGTTTTTAGTTTCGAAATTTTTTTGAACCTTAAAAAATTCTGGAAAAATTTGAAATGATAATTTGATGAGTTTTATATATTGTGTCCAAAAATGGCGATTTTTGGATGTATAGATTAGGAGTTATGGATTTTATGAGAAAAGACTATTTTAAAAGTAACTATTTATAACTCCTTGTGATTAACTCCAAAATTGATGAAATATTTATTGGAAGTACATCTATATAATATCAGTATACCGTGTAAATTTCAGAATTTTTGAAAAAAGTATAATTTATGATAAATGTTTAAATATTAAATTGGTTTTGGCCATATGAAAAATAGTAAATGAATTTTTAAAATTTTGAGAAAAATATATGTTCAATATGGGACTATGTTATACTAAATCCCAAAAAAGAAATATTTTTGGAACTGATTTGGTATTTTTCATGAAAATATTCTAGTTATAAGTAAATGAATTAAATATGTTATGTGAAGTAAGAAAATTGGAAAATATGATTTTATGGCTTGAGAATCATATATGAGGTATATGCAGATTTTTATGAGGATTTTGGTTAAGGATGATGAAATCTTATGAGTTTGGCATTTTAGATGATTAAATGCATTAATTATTAAAGTGTAAATAATTGGATTAAATTATTTATAAGTTTAAGAAATGATTAAAATATTATTATAATATTAATAATATTAGATTATGAGATTTCTAAGTGATTTATAACATTTGGATTAAGGTGTTATAAATATGGATATGAATTTTATTATGAAATTTTATCTTTTCGTGTCGAGAGGTTACTTATGCGCGATATCTACGGTACTATGTACGAATCACGGGTACTATTCACGACAAATTGGTTTTTTTCTCTGACCAAATTATCGTTGATTTATGAATCTTATTCTTGAAATTAAAACCATGTTTTGATTATATTGTTTTATATAACATTCTTATAACCCTAATGATAATATTTCTCTTTGACTTGAGTGTAAAGATGGGTAGATTATTGGTATGATCGTGACTATAGGTTCTCTTTGGCGATGGTGCAAAAGTTGAATTGTTGATTTGGTATGATCATGACCATTGAATTTATAATTGAATATTTTTAGCTTAAGTGCAAAGGTGAATTGATCAACATGGTTATAATTATTGTTATATAACTTCGAAATGATTATGTATTTCTTTGATATATGAATATCTTTTGGCTCGTTGTGCAAAGATGACTGTTGTTGAATATCTTTTAGCCCAGTAGTGCAAAGATGAATTATTGATGAATATCTTTGGCTCGTAATGCAAAGATGACTGTTGTTGAATATCTTTAGCTTTGTAGTGTAAAGATGAGCTGTTGATGAATATCTTTGGCCCGTGGTGCAAAGATGAATTTATTAGTATGATTATGAGCAGAGGCTGTGATTTGGTATAACCATGATATTTGATGTTTCGGGTAAAGCGGTGATGAAAATTATCTTCGTCTTGGATGAGAAGAGGAATTTAGAATCACAATTATGATTATGAGTTATTCATATGATTGTGGAAAAGGCTGTTGATTGATGTTACTGAGGATAAAATATTGTTGGTGGACTTTTAACGTGGAGAAGACAATAGACTTTATAGTCTATTTGACTCTTTTAATGGATTGCTTTCGTTCATTTGCAACTATGGTTGAAAAGTTTTATCATCTACCATATGTTCTAAATCTCGATTTATTCTTGATGAAGACTATTGATAATTTATTTATCTTTAGTCATAATATTCTTTTCTTGAGCTAGTTGTGTTCACCCTTTTGTTTCACAATTCCTTTCAGGTAATAAAAGTGTAGCTGGGTTGAGCGGGGATAACAAGAGAATATAACGGTGGTCTATAGTTGTTGAGGTTCTCTCTAAAGAGTATGGAAATAATTTTATTGAGGACTTTAGTGTGTTGTATTTTATACATCATTTAATAGTTATTTTGGTGAATTAAATAGGGTGAGGTAACCCAACTTTGGAAGGGTGTTTTGTCACTATCATACAAGATGTCTAATGACATACAACCTCGTGTTATCATAAGACATGGTTGTGCTCATCCACTTGCTGAGTATATTTACAAGCACTACCTATATAATCTTGGTGTTTGTTTGGAGTATAATACCCAATTAGAGACAAGTGGAGATAATGATATGTCAAGAGAAGACTCACCATTGGGAAGAATATGACAATAATCTTCTCGTTTTTCTTTGGGGTCTATTGGGTCAACCAAGGATAATTCTGCGGGCCATATGATATCTACCATAACCTAAAAGCATGGCCTCCCATGTATGAAGGTTTCCTTGAGCACTTCCCAAAGATTCTAATTTCTAAAAGCAGTTTTTTGACTATACCTTTATGTAAGGTGTCATTGTGACGCTTACACAGTTGGTATATATTTGTATCCAAACTCACAGCATATGTGTTGTTGTATTTTGCACGACAATTGTTATAATAAAGTTGTGGTTGTTTTTCTGTACCATGTATTTGGCGACTCAGAATGGGTTGGATGGAATGGATCTATTTTGGGGTTGTCACAGTTGGTATCAGAGCTTAGGGATATGATCTCTGGCAGAGATCAAGGGATTAGAACTAGGAGGGGAGAGATGATTAAATCATTCGCTAGTATGTCCTACCTAAGCTTATTTGTTGGTCAGTCATAATATCGGGATATTATGTGATATGTTAATTTGTTAAATTAACCCTTGTTTTGAAGCTGTATTCTAGAATGATATCTGAAATACAGGAGATGAGCAATGGAGAAATCATGATGGCGGGGAGATAGAATCTGAAATGAAAGCAAGGTATTCTCAACTCTTTGAAATACCAGTCACGTAAATTTCGGGGACGAAATTTCATAAGGAGGGGAGATTGTAAGACCCGAATTTTATGAAATAAAAGTATTCAATTTTTATAATTACTATTATTCATGAGTTCTTATTCACGAGTTACTATTCATGAGTTACTATTCACGAGTTACTATTCACGAGTACTATTCATGAAGCATGATAATTTTTTTTTTTCGTAAGAAGGCATTACTCAATAATTGTTACGATAAGAATTATTGTTCAATATTTTATTTTATTGATTCAATAATTGCTACGTTGATATTTTATATTATTGTTGTTTCAATAATTGTCACGCACATTATTTTCCATTATCGAGCAATAATTCATATTATCTGAATAATATTATTGGATAACATTATTGGCAATGTCTAGAAAGTTCGTCTAAGGAGAGGTTTGGTCACTTAATCAAGGCTACCAAGAATGAGAAATTCTTATTGGAAAGCCCCTCTTTTCCTTGAACCGCACTGGTTGTCAATATTGTGATTATGTAATATTATTTGTGAATAATTAATTATTGATTTTATGATGAGAAAAATATTTATTTTATGTGGATATAGATGGAGAAATTTTTTAAAGTGACAATTGTTGAAAATTAATATTTTATCTTTTTCTCGATAAAATAATTCATTTAAATATATTATTTTAATAATATATTAATTGGTGATATTTTTATAATGAATGTGGGATATATGAGTATATGAGGAAGAAGAGTATTTTTGTGGCATTAAATGTTTAACACATGTTTTTGTGTGTTGGTGGACACAATTATTAATAGAAATTTGATTATAGCACCGTAAAATCGCCTCGTTTGTGGATTTCGGTTAATTTACATTTGGAATTTGGAAAAACTTTTTCGCAAAGTTGTAAAGAATTGAATTTCCTATAAAAAGTCACGAGATTCGAATTTTCTGATAAAAGAGCTATTTATTGTGAATTATTGAAGTTTCGGTATATCGGGTGTGAATTGATTTTTGGAGTTTAAATTATTTTTGTTAGAAAAACGTTTTTTGTATTAACATGTGTGGCTGGTGTTTTTGACCAAAAGGTGGGCTAAGGAAAATTTGTATAATTATATTAATATTATATTCAATTTTCTGCTTTGGTGTTCTAAGCAATTTTTTATAAATAGGGTGTTTAGGTTAAAATTGAAAATCACACCAGAAACTGAAGTTTTCTCTCTCTATATTATCGAGCGTATTCTTGTGAGTATTTTGAGTATACTTTGAGTATTGCTATACGGTGCAAGTTCGTTTAGCGTTATATCCGACATTCCAGTACTGCTCTTTTGAGGTAAGGGATAGTAAGGGATTTTAAGGGTTATTATGTTTTTAGTTTCGAAATTTTTTTGAACCTTCAAAAATTCTGGAAAAATTTGAAATGATAATTTGATGAGTTTTATATATTGTGTCTAAAATTGGCAATTTTTGGATGTATAGATTAGGAGTTATGGATTTTATGAGAAAAGACTATTTTAAAAGTAACTATTTATAACTCCTTGTGATTAACTCCAAAATTGATGAAATTTTTATTGGGAGTACATCTATATAATATCAGTATACCGTGTAAATTTCAGAATTTTTGGAAAAAAGTATAATTTATGATAAATGTTTAAATATTCGGTGGTTTTGGCCATATGAAAAATAGTAAATGAATTTTTAAATTTTGAGAAAAATATATGTTCAATATGGGACTATGTTATGCTAAATCCCAGAAAAGAAATATTTTTGGAACTGATTTGGTATTTTCATGAAAATATTCTAGTTATGAGTAAATAAATTAAATATGTTATGTGAAGTAAGAAAATTGGAAAATATGATTTTATGGCTTGAGAATCATATATGAGGTATATGCAGATTTTTTATGAGGATTTTGGTTAATGATGATGAAATCTTATGAGTTTGGCATTTTTAGATGATTAAATGCATTAATTATTAAAGTGTAAATAATTGGATTAAATTATTTATAAGTTTAAGAAATGATTAAAATATTATTATAATATTAATAATATTAGATTATGAGATTTCTAAGTGATTTATAACATTTGGATTAAGGTGTTATAAATATGGATATGAATTTTATTATGAAACTTTATCTTTTCGCGGTCGAGGTTCTTTACGCATATACGGTATTATGTACGAATACGACGGGTACTATTCACGACAAATTGGTTTTTTTCCCGACCAAATTATCGTTGATTTATGAATCTTACTCTTGAAATTAAAACCATGTTTTGATTATATTGTTTTATATAACATTCTTATAACCCTAATGATAATATTTCTCTTTGACTTGAGTGTAAAGATGGGTAGATTATTGGTATGATCGTGACTATAGGTTCTCTTTGGCCGATGAGTGCAAAAGTTGAATTGTTGGTGGTATGATCATGACCATTGAATTTATAATTGAATATTTTTAGCTTAAGTGCAAAGGGTGAATTGATCAACATGGTTATAATTATTGTTATATAACTTCGAAATGATTATGTATTTCTTTGATATATGAATATCTTTGGCTCGTTGTGCAAAGATGACTGTTGTTGAATATCTTTAGCACAGAGTGCAAAGATGAATTATTGATGAATATCTTTGGCTCGTAATGCAAAGATGACTGTTGTTGAATATCTTTGCTTTGTAGTGTAAAGATGAACTGCTGTTGATGAATATTTTTGGCCGTGGTGCAAAGATGAATTTATTAGTATGATTATGAGCAGAAGCGTGATTTGGTATAACCATGATATTTGATGTTTCGTGTAAAGACGGTGATGAAAATTATCTTCATTCCGGATGAGAAGAGGAATTTAGAATCACAATTATGATTATGAAGTTATTCATATGATTGTGGAAAGGAAGGCTGTTGATTGATGTTCTGGGGATAAAATATTGTTGGTGGACTTTTAATGTGGAGAAGACAATAGACTTTATAGTCTATTTGACTCTTTTAATGGATCGCTTCGTTCATTTGCAACTATGGTTGAAAAGTTTTATCATCTACCATATGTTCTAAATCTCTGATTTATTACTGATGAAGACTATTGATAATTTATTTATCTTTAGTCATAATATTCTTTACTGAGTTAGTTGTGTTCACCCTTTTGTTTCACAATTCCTTTCGTGTAATAAAAGTGTAATTTGGGTTGGCGGGGATAACAAGAGAATATAACGGTGGTCTATAGTTGTTGAGGTTCTCTCTAAAGAGTATGGAAATAATTTTATTGAGGACTTTAGTGTGTTGTATTTTATACATCATTTAATAGTTATTTTTGGTGAATTAAATAGGGTGAGGCGAACCCAACTTTGGAAGGGTGTTTTGTCACTATCATACAAGATGTCTAATGACATACAACCTCGTGTTATCATAAGACATGGTTGTGCTCATCCACTTGCTGAGTATATTTACAAGCACTACCTATATAATCTTGGTGTTTGTTTGGAGTATAATACCCAATTAGAGACAGTGGAGATAATGATATGTCAAGAGAAGACTCACCATTGGGAAGAATATGATAGTAATCTTCTCGTTTTTCTTTGGGGTCTATTGGGTCAACCAAGGATAATTCTGTGGCCATATGATATCTACCATAACCTAAAAGCATGGCCTCCCATGTATGAAGGTTTCTTGAGCACTCCCAAAGATTCTAATTTCTAAAAGCAGTTTTTGACTATACCTTTATGTAAGGTGTCATTGTGACGTGCTACTGGTTGGTATATATTTGTATCCAAACTCACAAAGATATGTGTTGTTGTGTATTTTTCACGACAATTGTTATAATAAAGTTGTGGTTGTTTTTCTGTACCATGTATTTGGCGACTCAGAATGGGTTGGATGGAATGGACCTATTTTGGGGTCGTCACATTATTTGATTCAATTATTGTCAATATTTTATATATTATTAAATCAATAATTGAGACTATGAAGTTATTAATATTATTATTTGCAATATTAACGATGTCTAGAAGTTCTGCCAAGGAGAGGTTTGGTCACCTAATTGAAAAGCCCCCTCTTTCTAGGGAACGACCTGGTCGATTAATAGTGTGAATTATAATAATGATGATGAAGTTTGTTTTATTATTATTATAAATGTAATAAAACAGAAAACTTTTTATATAAAATAGAATACTTTTATAAAGTTATTTGTTTTATTAGACTATAAATAGAATATATTATATTCTATTATGCATAGTGTTTGCATAGTAAAATCTTTTTATATAAAATAGAATACTTTTATAAAGTTATTTGTTTTATTAGATTTTAAATAATATATATATATATATATATTTTATAAATAGAATATATTATATTTTATTGCATAGTATCCTTTCTATTTTTCCTATAAATAGGATGCTTAGTTAGAATTGAAAATCACACCAGAAGTTCAGAGAATTCTTCTTCTATAATATTGAGCGTATTTCTTTAGAGTTTAAGAAAGCTTTGAGCGTAGTGCAAGTTTTCTTCAAGTATATCCCCGCCCTACCCGTCGGAGTACTCTTCTTTATAAGGTAAGGGATATTATTTGTTGTACTTGTAAGGGGTATTATTTCTTTCGTATTCATGAAGAGAACTTCTATTATTCCATTCTTTATTATTATGTTGGAATAACTTTGCCTATCAAGCAATACCGCATACATGGTGAAATTCTTCTATTATTCCATTTTTTATTATTATGTTGGAATAACCTGTCTATGCGAAGTACCGCATACATGGTGAAATTCTTCTGTTATTCCATTCTTTATTATTGTGACGCCCCGAAATCCTGTCTATCTTCACACCCGGATTCCGTACGTCACGATCCCATCTTCTTCCAAACATACATCATTATATAGCTAAATATAACAACATATACTCTCAAATCCCAGGTTCTAAAAACCTTATAATCTTTTTCATTACAAATAATGATAAATACATTATTCATTTCATCTTACAAGAGTGACTTTTATCGCATACACCAAGGATACATGCGCTTTCTTAACTAGTCTATAGTTCAATTTCATCTTCCTATATTATAAATCTTCACTTGATCTTCTCGCTTATTCACATCCTGAATAACACCTCATCTGGATATCGTCATCTTGATCTTTACGGGATCCTTAGGTTCTTCTAACATCGCTCGCTGAAAATGTTTTTCATTTAAAAGCAAGTGTGAGCATTCAATTGCCCAGCAAGTCATAGCAGTTGAAAAAACATCTTCAAGAATTCAAACGTTTCTTTAGAACTTCAATAACCGAACAAAGGTTATGAAGCAGCTGGAATAATAGGAATAATCTCGACTCCTATCATTTTAAAATATTATTCACATGCACTTTGAAATACTTTCATTCTTCTACCTTTTTCATACTCATCATGTCTGGCTAGAATCATTAGCACAAACTTAACAATAACGGATCATGTATGAACAGAGCATTCTCTTATTGAACAGTTAAATCACAGAACAATTCATCTCATAGAAACACCGAAGTGTTCACATTGTGGCTCAAGGCCTCATACGTTCTACCACTTTACACAAATATCGCACATTAGCACATAGACGAAACTTCTCAAGTTCAACATCTGAGAAGTTTAAGAAACTAGCATTCATTTGAAATATGAATGAAGTTAGGAAACTTGCCTTACGCCCAGCTACAGCTTACGCCGAACTGCTCATTTCAATTCTTATATAACACATAAGAAAACACCACATACACCAATTAGTCATACATCATTGACTTATGCATTAGTTTGCTTAACTTTACTTCCTACGGTTCGCGTTCTTGTAACCTAGGTTTACGCGACCACTTTCATTACCATTCTACAGCTTCATGACATACGGAGATGTCTTACTTTTGTGTTCATCATCTTTGATGTTTTACATTTTATCTTCTTCTTATTACTTCTCTAAGACTCAGCACACATCGCTTCTCTGCTAGTAGTCCATATGGTACTCTGAGTGGTTTCCCACAAACAATCAACAAACAAGTTCCTCGCCTCGCCTACTAACCTGCATATAATGTTGATTTAGATCGGTTGCCAGTTTTGTATATACCATCGCTCTCTGAAGGAATTGTTTAACCCAGCTCCCATATGTCAACCATCAATGGTTACGATTGTACTACAACTTAACTTATCTTAACTTATCCGAACTATTAAACTATAATCTTCGTTAAGTTAATTTCTCATTCTTTATGGCTTCCTGGCAACTAAATGCCACACCTCTGTATTCACTCTTTATCGTCTAAGTCATACAATCTTTTGTATACTCAGAGCGATCATTCCCTTTAATCCTTAACTCGGCTTCGTTACGTTAAACGTTAATATCTTTAATTCAACTTCTTTATCGTTCACAGTTTAAACATTGATCGTCATTATCTTACGGTCAAACCATACACGGGGTGTAGGTTCTATCCGTTTAATATTTGCGTACCCTCAACCTTCACATCGGTTAAAGTGTTCAACGCATACATTTTATTCTAACGTTCTTATCCGACTCACATTCGGCTTCCATTAATCTTATTACCGTTCATTACGGCTTTCTTAATACCATTCGTTATTCTTCTTTAATGTCGAAGCCATACAGTTCGTTGTATGCTAAGACCACTTGTTTACCACAACAGCGTTGCGTACACAGCGTCTAAATGCTTCAAACTTATCTCTTACTATCATGACATAACATCGAAATGTTATTCATTACCCTCGTCGCTCAACGTCTAAGGAATCACAACCCTAGCAACCCCTCACGTTAATTCATCGCGACTACGGTCCCCGGACATCGGTTATGTATCTCGCGTTTAAAAAAAAATTCTGTCTTTTAATCTCTTTTGACCATTTCATTCAACCTGTAATAAAGGTTTAATTCACTTGATAAAGTGTTATCTTAGTTGAACATTATGTTCTTTATCTTCTATATCGTTTCCCCAAGAGTTGAAAGGTTAAAAGCTCTTCTCTGCGGCTTTTTTCAGACACTTGGCGCCGTATTGCTGCCACTCTTCCTTCTATCTCTCGCGCCACTACAGCACAAGTTTGCGATTTTCGGCCCTCACAGTGCGGCGCTGCAAGCCACCTTACAAGGCATGGTTGGCGCCGTGGCGCCAAGCCCTAACCCTAGAAAATTTTTCTAAGTGTTAAATCCAATTTGAGACGCTTACTTCCCGCTTCCATAATTTATTCGTTATAACTCGGAATGAGGTCATTCCAAATCCATTCTCTTCCTTATCTTACGTACTTCAATACCTCCAGACAGAACTTCGTTATGAATCCGTTAACGTGCCATTCATTTTGCTTGATCTTCACCCTTTGTTCAATTTACGTTTTTAACACCCTTTGTTTGTTCATCCGTAATTCGGTCATCCGAACTCGGAATTCGTCCATTCTTGAGTCCACGACTCACGTTTTCTATGTTTTCTTATATTCTTATGAAACCCTACACGTTCGGGTTTATTTACTAACTTTCTAATTCTCGTTTGCCTTTTACGAAATTTTCGCCATAACTTCGTTATAGCTAAGTTTTAATCCATTCTTCATGAACGTTTCTACCGTTCCTAACCAAGAAATATGCATCAAACTTATACGCGATGGTTTTAAACTTGTCCATCAACAACAAATATCCTATGATGGTTTTAAATTTGTCCATCAACAACGTTCTTCGTGTTCTTCGCGTGTTCTTCGTGTTCTTCGTTTGTTCTTCATTTTAATCGATATTTTGGATTACGATTTCACTTTTTATTGAAATTTGATGTTATAAATCATCATTCCTTACTTATTACACCTATTTATTGATATAATCCACTCGGATCGTTCTAATTCATTACGAATCTTATACTTCCTTAAAAAATTTATTTACTAAACTTCAAATTCTTATTTTCATTATTTCTTATGATTTCAACCATATGAAATCATTCCTAACATCATCTAATTTTTATCTTCATTAAGTTATGTTTTAAACACATAAAACTTTAAAGAAAATCTAACATAGAAGTTAGGTTTTAATACCTTTCCTCTTTATTTTTCTTCTGTTAGACAAAACCGACGATTTGCACTTTTCCATTTCATGAACATTTTCGATCTGAACATTCATGCTCATGCTTTTCCTTCTCCCTCTCCATCCGAATTCTCTCTCTCTCTAGTGTAGGATTTTTCAAAATCTCATTTAAATGAAATCTAGCTTCCTATTTATAGAAAATCTAAAGCTAGGGAAAAATAGTCATTTTGCCCCCCTTAACCTCCTTACTATTCATGGCTTAAGGACTAAGTTAACTTACTCCTTAAGTTTACTTAACACTTAAGTCTACTTAGCCTTTAAGTTTGCTTAACTTTCAAGTTTACTTAACACTTAAGTTTACTTAATACTTAAGTTTACTTACTACTTAAGTTTACTACTTCCACCTCCTTAACACACCTCCTTACTATTCACGTAGATTCCCTTGGAAGCTTCGTGGTTCCATCTTTCGGGTTTTGTCCGACAGTTTTAAAAACTGCGATTCTCGGAATCCAAATATTTTTGGATATTTTGTCTTTCCTTTACCGATTAACTTTTACGTATTCTTTGGATTTCTGAAAAACTAAAAAACACTTTTTGGCGTTAAGCGTTTTCCTTCACGTTTTACCCTAACGTAGTTAAACGAGTGAAAAGTACATAGCAGTACTTTTCGTCATTTTTATTTTGTCCGATTTCTGCACATTTTTTGAGAAAAACTTTTATCGGCTTAGTTAACTTTTCAAGATATATTATCGTCAAATCTTTTGACGGAATGTCATTTCGACATACCGAACTCTCAGAACGGCTTAGGTTATTCAAACCCTAACCCTTAGGTTTCGTCGGGTGAATAGTACCTATTTCGTCTTTTTCCCCGGAAATATTTTTGTTCCCAGAAAATTTTCATTTTTGTCTTGAAAATTCTTAATCGCTTAGTCTAGCTCGTAGCCAGAATCCTCCCGACTTATAATCATCCTAGGTTCTAGAATGATTAATAAACACATAACACATAATATTATTAATAAAAATTCATTTTATTAATAACTAATTCTTTAAACTTAAATTCTGGAAAATCCAAATTTTTGGGTCGTTATAATTATTTTGTTGGAATATCCCCGCTTGCAGTAGACACGCTGACACGGTTCCATTAATTATTATTCATTGGAATAACTTGTGCATCGTGCGGTCTATCGCATGTATGGTGATTTCTGTTGTTATTCCATTCTTTATTATTACGTCGGAATATCACATTCGTGCGTTACGCGTGACTGTTCCATTCTTTATTATTATGTTGGAATAACCTGTCTATGCGAAGTACCGCGTACATGGTGAAATTCTTCTGTTATTTCATTCTTTATTATTCTGTTGGAATAACCTGTCTATGTGGATTACCACATGCATGGTGAATGATCCTTTGTATTCATTCCTTATTAAATTGTGGAAATGATCTGTTTACGTGGATTATGATGAAAGTCATAATATAAGCATTGGACTGTTGATTATGATGAAAGTCATAATAAAAGCATTGGACTGATGAAAATCATGGGTATATGTAGTATTAGTAAGTGTTATGATGAGTTATGTTAGTTATTATATGAAAACATGAAAGTTTCTTAGAAATTACAAAGAGTTGAAAATCAGATTTTGGTGAAAATGGAACATGAAATTCAATTGACCATATCTCCTATTATATTTTAAATTTTTGAGTGTGGTCAAGTTCTAGATTTAGATCTATAAGTTTTTTAACTTATCTAAGTGGAATCACTGGAAAAGGTGTTGTAGATTTTCGTATGGACTGATTTTAGCAAAGGAGTCAAAAACTGTAAAGTACCAAAAAGTTACTGCCCAGAAATTTAAAAGGGCATTTTCGGCCACTTAATTTGTGAGAAAAATTTCGGCCTTTTGGGACATAGAAATATAGGGTATAAAGTACCTCCTGTCCAAAAATGAGCTCATTCCGACTTAAAATGAGCAAGTTATGACTATTTCAATATTTAGATTTTTCCAACGAAAAACGCTATAACCGGAGTTCTATAACTCCGATGACCATGAAATTTAAACTGGAAGCTCACGTTAACATGTGTAAGATCCTGCCAAGATTTGGGAATTTCTGGAATTAAACTTGAGGTAGCTAATTTCTTAAGGAATTAATTAGAAATTAATTTTTGAAAAATACTTAAGAGAGTTAAAAAATTATAAAAAAATACTTGTTGTGTATGAGATATATGTATATATATTTGGACAAAGGATAGAAAAATAATAAGTTGATTTGGTAATTTTTCATGAAAATGGTTTAGTTTCAAACATATGAGTTAAATATGTTATGTGAAGTTGAAGAATTGGTAAATAGGATTTTAGGGCTTGAAAATCCTATATAAGGTATATGCAGATTTTTGATGAGTGATTTGATCATTGGTGATGAAATCTTATGAGTATGGCAATTTTGAATGATTAAATGAATTATTTGGTAAAGTGTAAACAATTAAATTAAATTGTTTATAAGTTTAAGAAGTGATTAAAATATTGTTATAATATTAACAATATTAGACTATGAGTAATATTTGGATAAATTTAAAGTCTTTAATATTTATCCTTGTTTTCGTTTGATTAATGCTTATATCATTATCATCATCCTCATGTTTATATTGTGATGAAAGTCATCTTTGGCTTACGTGCATAGATGAACTTGGTATGATTATGACCAGGGATCATTCGGTATAATCATGACCTGTAATGTTATAAATGATGTGGAAAAAGTCCTCAGTGGCCTGTAGTGCATTGATGGACAGTTTTTGGTATGATTATGACCAGGGATTATTCGGTATAGTCATGACCATTGATAATTTAATGAATATCCTTGGCCCGTAGTGCAGGGATGACTCGAGGATGTGGTTTATTTATTAAGTTGAGCCTCAGCGATAAAAATTGATGAGAACATTTTAAATAATAGAAGATAGTAGATATCATGCTTTACTTGACTCTTCTAATGGATTGCTTATTCCGCTGCAGTTAAACTTGATGTCTATTGTATTTTATCAGTTTAACATTGTTGAAGGCTAAGTATAATTTATTCTGTATTATCTTAGTCATAATATTTCTTACTGGGCTAGTTGAGCTCACCCTTTCTTTTATTGTTCTCTTCAGGAAATGAGAATATTGCTGGGACTAGTCGGGGAATGGAGTGACGGTCTAGATGATAGCATTAATAGTCTTTACTATGGCATGACATGCAATATATAATTGTATTGAGGACCTAAGATGTGTGTGTCGTATTTTATACGTCACTTAATAATTGATTTTGGTGAACAACAATAGGGTGATGAGAACCCGACCCTGAAAGCGTCAAAAGTGCACCACAGTAAAATGAAGAGAACATAAATCTTCTCGTGTCCCTTTGGAGACTTGAAATATTTGCTGTTGTACTTTATATGGCATGTATTAATTTGAGTATGAATATTATCGTATTATATACGTTACAATATTTGTATTAAAACTAAAAGTATATATGTCGTTGTATTTTGAACGACTGTTGTATAATTAAGATTGTATTTGAATTTTGTACCATGTATCTGGCGACTCAAGATGGGTGAGGTATACCTATTTTTGGGGGCGTCACAGTTGGTATCAAAGCTTAGGGATATGATCCCTGGCTGAGATGTGAGACAAGACCTAGGAGGGGAGAGACGGGGAATTTCTTCGCTAGTATGACCTACCTAAGTTTATTTGGTATTTAATTGGTCGGTCAGAGTATAGGGATAATATGTGATATGTTATTAACCCTTGTTTTGTGGCAGTATTTGAAAATGGCATCCGAAAATGTTGAGATAAGCAATGAAGCACATGAGACCGTTGAGACACCTTTAATCACTACCCTGGTTAATGTGATGTTAGACGAAGAAGAAATTAGAGATATCTACGTGGTGAGTGAAGAACTAATAGTTGCACCCGAACTAGTTGCAGAGGTAGCAGCTGAGAGTGAGGAAGAAGAGGAAAAAGAGGAACCTGGGGAGAATTGGTTAGAAGAATTTTATGATCAAAATTTAGAATTACAAAAACGTATTCATGAGTTAGAAGAGCAGGCGGTCGTGGAGCAAAGAGATGTAACAATTCAAAATTTTGTTACCCAATGTGCGATGCTTGAATAGAAGCACTCTTTGGCAGAGGATAAGATATTAGAGCTGGAATCTGAGAATGCTATGATCAAAGTTCTGATGAAAGAAGAAGCAACTGAACGAATGAGAATAGAGGATGCATGGGTAAAAGCCGCACGACGCGTAGATATTGTAGAAAAAGACGTTTGATCCAATAAGGCCAAAATAGATGAAATGGATTTTGCTTTTTGGACAACAATTGGGAGAATCCAACATCGAATTCGGAATTACCCTGTGCAGAGCGGTCAACCCCAATTTGACATGGATCGGAGAGTAATGATTCGAATCATGGATCAGGAATGTGACGAAGCAATTAAGGGTGGAATGTACTCTATAACAAAGTTAAGTCCAACTGGGATGTCCCAGACAAGTTAAAATCGGTAGTTTAAGAGAGAGCATTTTTTTTGTGAGGAGAAACCTGAACAAAGTTATCACGGGTAAGTTAATCATAAACTCTTGCGAAGTCTATACCTTGTTAGATACCAGTTCTACCCACTCTTTTATTTCACCTAGTTGTGTTCAATGTTTGAACTTGGCTCTTGAGAAATTAGACTTTGACTTATCTGTTGAAACTCCGTTTGGAGAAACCTTCGTTACATCCACTATTTATAAATCTTGTTTAATATTTCTTAGTCATAATATTTCTTACTGGGCTAGTTGAGCTCACCCTTTCTTTTATTGTTCTCTTCAGGAAATGAGAATATAACTGGGACTAGTCGGGAAATGGAGTGACGGTCCAGATAATAGCATTAGTAGTCTTTAATATGGCATGACATGCAATATATAATTGTATTGAGGACCTAAAATGTGTGTGCCATATTTTATACGTCACTTAATAATTGATTTTGGTGAGCAACAATAGGGTGATGAGAACCCGACCCTGAAAGCGTCAAAAGTGCACCACAGTAAAATGAAGAGAACAGAAATCTTCTCGTGTCCCTTTGGAGACTTAAAATATTTGCTATTGTACTTTATATGTCATGTATTAATTTGAGTATGAATATTGTCGTATTATATACGCTACAATATTTGTATTAAAACTCACAGTATATATGTCATCGTATTTTGCACGACTGTTGTATAATTAAGATTGTATTTGAATTTTGTACCATGTATCTGGCGACTCAAGATGGGTGAGGTATACCTATTTTTGGGGGCATCACATTGTGTAACCACAAAGATAATTTTTTTCTTTTTTGAATATATAGAAGTGCTACGTTGGACTTAACTTAGATAATTTTGATTTGGATGTGCCACCACTTGATCAAAAGAATCTAAGAGGCAAAATAAAAGGAGTTACATGATGATGTAATTGACAAGAGTTGTCTACCTATTTATTTATATATAGTTTGTTGTGTCACCACAAGGCTATATACATTTGAAATGAGATCCTTATTCTCACTAGCATATCTTTAATTAGATATTGTCGAACTATATATATTGAGGGTAATATAGTTTAAAGGAAATAGTGGGAGATACCAATTTAAAATAAGACTTAATTTATTTTGGTAATTAATAAAAGAATGTATACTAAAATGTTAATAATTACAAATTCATTTATAGAATTTTAGAATGTATAAATTACTATCACTACGAAGCATATTAGATGTTATTTAACCGGACCGTATTAAACGGATTGGTTAAGGAATTTAAGAATAGTTCTCACGGCTGAAAAGCTATCTTATGTCCTTAATACGCCTATCCATGCAATGGTTGCAGACAATGCCTCTGAGAAAGACATTGCTACTTTTAGAAAGTGACAAGATGATGCACAGTTGGCTCAATGCATCATGCTCGCATACATGAGTAACGAGCTTCAGCGTCAGCATGAAACTATGGATGCTCCTACTATACTCCTGCACATCAAGTAGTTGATGGTGAGGAAAGTAGGACTGATAGATATCAAATATCTAAGGAGCTCTTCCTATTTAGAATGACCAATGACACTACAGTACAGACAAAAGTCTTTAACATGATCAATTTGATTGAACAATAAGGACAATAGGTTTTGTCATGGTGATAAGTAGGTTTTATACCTACTTATTGGTTACTAACTCATGAGAATTATGCTCAACTTAAGTAGTTTTACTATGTTTTATTTACATTTTATGTTTATTTTGCAGTAAATGTAGTTGGAACCCCTCTTAGCAACATAAGGAATGAATTGGCATGGAAAAACATGGATTGGCATGGTGGCATGAAGCTAGGAAAAGCATGGCAAGGTGAACATGAGCAGATGAGGAGCTGGAGCAGTGGAGAAATGCAGTGCAGAATAGAAGGAATGAAGAGAAAGCAAGCAATAAACAAAAAAGTAGCAAATAGGCAGATGAAACAGAAGACAGAAGCGAAGAAGCAGCCATGGCCTACTCAAAGATTAAACATAGCGCCTTGCGCGCTTAAGGCAAGACAGAGACAAATTATGTAACTGCGCGGCTGCGCATTAACAACGAAGGATTAAGGCGTGCCCGCGCTATACACTCGACAGATATGCACATAGCATGCCCGCGTCCGTTTTGCATTATTATCTCACCTTGTGCATGCCATGAAGTCTTCTCTGATCAATTTTCTTTGACTTTTTGTAATTTGAAATTTGAGCACATTTGGCTCAACTGAATGATATGGTTGGCACCAGACGTGTTTTTTAGGAGTCTTTTATCAGTTTTCATATGATTATTAGGGTTCTTAGGTTTTAACTACTCTAGAGAGGTTTTGATCATTGGATGATACATTTTAACTCCTTTCTTTATCTAGATTATTGAATAATTATTATTTGGGAATTCTGGAGATTTTTGGTGCATTGGAACAAGCTTGGAACAGACTCTGCAACAGAGATTAACAGATTTGCTCTAC
This sequence comes from Panax quinquefolius, assembly GCA_020205615.1. Taxonomy (NCBI): domain Eukaryota; kingdom Viridiplantae; phylum Streptophyta; class Magnoliopsida; order Apiales; family Araliaceae; genus Panax; species Panax quinquefolius. The sequence continues at coordinate 63,686,326 of CM035173.1, forward strand.
CATTTCTATTACCTCTTTTGATTGCAGTATTTAATTCCATGTGTTGCTTCAATCCCATAATGGCTTTTTGTTCAGAAATGAACTAAACTCCATTACGGGATTCTAATGGATTTTGATATACTAAATTTATATATCTGATTGTATTGTTGTATATTTATCATTGGATTACCCATTATGATTGAGCTTAATGAATGAATGTTTGATCACCATTCACACTATGTGCTTGTATGGATTTGAAAAATGAAATATGAGTATGGATTAAATCTTAATGGCATATGTTCATGAGGCTAATTTGTTTAAGCTTTGTGATTCGTGGACCGGATAGACATATACCATTTCATCATGTGTAGTCATTAAAAGAGCTTGCATTTAAATCACATTTGCTGTAAACTCACATAGAAATATAGTGATTTTGGTAATTGTGATGCTTACATGATTTCTATCAAATGTGGAAGTTATGTGAATTGGTCATAGTTCATTGAAAAATGGTTATGTCCACTTTTGTGCTCTTGACTAGTTTTCCATGATAGGTATTTAAATATTACATGAGGGTTGCAGTTTAGATGAAACATTAAATGAAATTAGAATCCCATTCTTCTCCAAGTTGATTACATCACTTTAGTAATTATAATTTTTATTTCATGAACTAATTTAGAATTAATATTCAATTGTGAGTTGATCGTTTAAGCATATAAAAATAGCGATATAGTTGTTGCATGATAATTTAGATTTAACACCTTTCTCCATTGATTGATACTTTTCTTACTCTGTACTACTTGTTGACCCATGTATACTTGCATGAGTTAGAGTCTTTTTTGTTAGACTAGAAAGGAGGCAACAAGTTTTTGGCGCCGTTGCCGGGGAAAGGCGTTTATTTTTAATATTATCATCATCAATTAAAGCTAAATTTGTGTGACTTAGACAAATCTTATCTTATCTTATTTCTATTTTTGTTTTTGTTTGTATTTCAGGTACTTTTATATATTTTATGCACACACGATCATCCAATTCCGAGTTAATAACTTCACAGGATAACATCAACGACAGAGGTTGGAAATCGAGAGTGCGTATGAATATATAAGCAGCTTTAGAGATCACAACATCTAGTATGGCAGCAAAAGAGCAAAGAGAGGAACATAGGGCCTTGAGAGATTATTCAATGCCGAACATTAATGGATTACAATCAAGTATAGTCAGGCCAGCTGTAGCATCCAACACTTTCGAGATAAAGTCGGGCACTATTCAGATGGTGCAGAATTCGATACAGTTTGGTGGTGCTGCTACAGATGACCCGAACATGCATTTATTGAGTTTTATAGAGATATGTGACACCTTCAGGTACAATGGGGTGACAGAAGATGCAATCAGGCTCAGACTATTTCCATTTTCTCTACGGGACATGGCTAAAAGTTGGCTCCATTCTTTGCCGTCAGGATCAAGTACAACATGGGAGGACCTAGCACAAAAGTTCTTAGCTAAATTTTTCCCAATGGCTAAGACTGCTAAAATGAGGACAACAATTTCCCAGTTCGAGCAGCAGCAGGGTGAATCCTTATATAAAGTATGGGAAAGATATAAAGAGATGCTAAGGAAGTGTCCACATCATGGTATGTTGGATTGGATGGTGATTAATACATTTTATAATGGATTGGGATGGCAGTCAAGGCCGATTGTAGATGCAGCTGCAAGAGGAGCCTTATGGGCTAAGAGCTATGAAGAGGCTTACAATCTTATTGAGACTATGGCAGCTAATGACTTTCAAAATCCTACAGCCAGAATGCTACAACCCAAAGTTTCAGGATTGTTAGAGGTGGATGCTATCACTCAGTTCTCAGCTTAGATGGCATCTATGGCAAATAAGATTGATTCTTTGGCGGAGAGTAAAGCGAAGACAGTTACTTTTGTGTGTGAGATATGTGCAAGGTCACATTCAACTAATCAATGTGCAATTAGTTCATAATTTGTACAGTATGTGAGCAGCTATCAGAAAATTCAGAGTCAATTCTAGAATGCTTACAACTCCAACAATCGCAACCATCCAAATTTCAGTTGGTCAAATAATCAAAATCAACAAAGTTAGCAGTTTCAACCACAACATCAGTTTCAGTCACAACCATCTCATCATCGTTATGCACCGAAATCACCCTACCCTCCAGGATTTTAACAGCAACAACAACATTATCCACCACATGCACCTCAACAAGAGAAGAAATCAGAGATGGAGGAGATGATGAAGTATATGGCAAATACCGGGGTGATGATTAAAAGCCAAGAAGTAGCTATCAAAAATTTGGAAACTCAAATGGGTCAAATGGCTAGCATGCTTAACAACAGACCACATGGTTCATTGCCAAGTACAACAGAGGCTAATCTAAGAAGGGAGGGTAAAGACCAATGTCAGGCTATCACTTTAAGGTCTGGTAAGCAGATGCAGAAATTCAAAGATGGCGCTACCGCCGTGCCACTTTTTATATGAGGAAAAGCCGTGGCCACGCCAAGTGAGGAAAAGTTTTTTGAGGAAAGTTTGGTTAAAGAAGGTTCTCAGAAAGGGGAAGTGAAGAAGACTAAAGAAGAGTCATCTGAGAAATCAGTGACTAAGATTCCAGTTGTTCATCCCCCTGTTCCTTATCCATAGAGACTGCAGAAGCAAAGGGAAGATAAGTAGTTCAGTAAATTTTTGGAGGTGTTTAAAAAGCTACAGATCAACATACCATTCGCCGAGGCATTGGAACAGATGCCTAGTTATGCAAAGTTTATGAAAGGTATCTTGTCAAGGAAGAAAAGGCTAAAAGACTTTAAAATAGTGGCCTTAATTGAAGAATATAGTGTGGTGCTTCAACGCAAGTTACCTCCAAAGCTGAAGGACCCGGGCAGCTTCACGATACCTTATACGATTGGAAAGATTAGTTTCAGCAAATGCTTATGCGATTTAGGGGCAAGCATCAATTTGATGCCATTGTTAGTGCTCAATCAGTTAGGATTGCCGGCTCCAAGGCTGACAAATATTTCTTTACAGCTAGCTGACAGGTCTATTACCTATCCACGGGGTATTGTGGAAGATGTATTGGTTAAAGTGGATAAATTCATCTTCCCGACTGATTTCATCATATTAGACTATGAAGAGGACAGAAGTATACCGATCATTCTTGGAAGACCATTCCTAGCCACATGAATGACCTTGATAGATGTTCAGAAATAGAAATTGACAATGCGAGTTCATGATCAGGAAGTCACTTTTAATGTATTCAAGGTGATGAAATTTCCAACAGATGAAGAGGAATGCTTCAGGATTGATTTAGTGGAAAAGGTACTGAATGATGAAGTACAGAACTTAGTGGAACATGAACCTTTGAAGAATGCCATTGTGGGAAGTTCAGAGATTGAAGATGGTGAGGTTGAAGAAATTATTCAAATACTTGACACAACTCCACAGTTCAGAAAGTTCAAGACTCTTGTTGAGCCATTAAAGATTGCTGGGGAGTCATCAGTGAAATTAAAGCCATCTCTTGAGACACCTCCAGAACTTGAGTTGAAACCACTTCCAGATCATTTGAGGTATGTATTTTTAAATGACAATTCAAAATTACCTGTGATTATTTCTTCTGCACTAACATCTTTTTAGGAAGAAAAACTGCTAAGAGTTCTCAAAGAGTTTAAGTCAACGATTGGATGGACTATAGCAGACATCAAAGGGATCAACCCATCATTCTGCATGCACAAGATCCTACTAGAAGATGAGAGCAAGCCTTCAGTGGAGCAACAAAGGAGACTTAATCCAATTATGAAGGAAGTGGTTAAAAAGGAAGTGTTAAAATGGCTGGACGCAGGAATTATTTATCCGATCTCAGACAGCTCGTGGGTTAGCCCGTTACAGTGTGTGCTAAAGAAGGGTGGAATGATTGTAGTCTCTAATGAAAACAATGAGTTGATTCCGACGAGGACAGTAATGGGGTGGAGAGTCTGCATGGACTATCGCAGACTTAACAAAGCTACAAGGAAGGATCATGATAAGTGGGATTTATACCCGCGAATCGGATACTTTATAACTTAAATAGTTGCCTGAATTCGTAGATTTTATATAGTTTTATATGATTATAGTGTTATTGTGCTGAGCTAACGTATTGCAGGGCTTTACAAGTCTTTTCTAGCTTTAAGGGGACAAAAAGGACAAATTCCATACACTGGTGTCGCAGCGCCAATGCCCAGTCTATATCTCGCGAGTCCCTCGTGTAAAGCCCCCAAATTCAGGTACTTAAAACCCAAACTCGGTGCTTCACGATTCCATTTCTATGAGCGGAATAATACTAATAATAATAACAATAATATAAATATCAAACTTAATTTACATAATTATCAGAGTCTATTCCCAAGTACGCAACCTTTAAACATTCATTACAATTCATGATAATAATTAGATATCATTCTTATCTTAATAAAGTCTAAGTATTACATAAGATAGCATAGAACTCATTCAACAACTTTCCCTTTTCCTTTGTTTCTGCATGATCCTTCTGGTTGTTCACACTAGCTGAAAACATTTAAATTAAGCAAAGATGATCATTTGAGTGCCCAACAAGTAATAACAATTATAAATATTAGCTGAAAGGATTAAATGTTTTCTTTGTACTACCCTTCTACAACAAATCAATAGTTGTGAAGTAATCTAAACCGATAATAATAACATAATAACTCTCTATCAAATTTTTGAAACTACGTACTGACTATAAATAGGGGTAAGGTGACATACTATGAACATTTTTTTCAATTTTCGAATAGGTTTAGCAGAACTTCATCCGCAATCACCATAACTTTACAGCACTGGGGTAGGGGTGATCAGGCTGTTATGCCCTGTATTGATCAATACTACATGCAAGAACGATATTATCGTTCACTTTATCCGCCTTGGGCACATAAAAGTTTTCTCATGTTCGGGATGTTCATACTTAGTCGGGAATCCAAACCAAAACAATTTAATTGGATACAAAAAGGTTTTATCATATTCAACGATATTTCTAATTCTGTGTCTAGCTGATCAAATAGCTTAGATGACTTTTACTTAATGTATACATATTGGCAATCAATAGGTATATATATATATATATATATATATATATATATATATATATATATATATATCAATATGTGATTAAATACAATGATTATCCAAGTGGGGACACTTGTATAACCATAATTAGAAATTAACGAACAGAATAAATATCTGAATAATAATGTAATACCATGTTGATAATCAATAATCAGATATAATATATATAACAATAGGGTTAGTAATCTAGCATAATAATAATATAATTCTGAACCTTTCTTACTCATGTCCATTGCATAAAGAAAATGCAAAGGTAGGATACTAGCTTGGTCTGCTGCTTACAATATGCAACTTAGTTTTATCTTTTATATCACAACCTATCATTAATAAGATCATTCGTTCGATTAGAACAATATACTATAACACATAATACTGCATTTTGCAGTCAGCACATTACCTAATCACATTGCCACACATATACAACAGTCATTGAATCATAAACAAACATTAATACAGTCAAAATATCTAAGTCCAGATCAATTTCTGAAACATGTCGGCGTGCCGACATCTTTATCGGTAATTAACGAGTCTAAGACTCTATACCAAAGTTCTAAATATTTAAACAATCGGTCAAATTATTTTTAAATGACTTATAATAATTTTTAAATAATTATTATAACTTATCATGATTTTTCAAACACCGGAATCATTATTAAATGATTTAAATATTAAACAATTCTATTATCATTAACATTTAATTAATATTAAACTATTAATGAAATCATTGCCAAAATATTAAAGTTATTTATAATAACTCAAAATATTTTTAAAGTATTAATATTACCCTTAAAGGATTTTTAAAACATTTAAAATTATTTTTAAATAATTACCATTAATATTTAATTATTAATGTACTATTCCTCAAATTATTAAAAGGCATTAAGTATAACTTAAAATATTTTTAATTCATTTATATCCTCTTTAAATGATTTTTAAATTAATAAAACCATTTTAAACCATTTATTTAATATAATTATTAAATAAATTTAATATCATTAATGCTAAATTAATATCATTAATATTAAATTATTAATGAACTTATCCTTTAAATATTAAAAGTTACATTTTATAACTTAAAATATCTTTAAACATTTTATTTTCTTTTAAAATGATTTTTATAATATTAAAATCATTTTTAAACTAAATTATTTAATATAATTATTAAATAACTTTAATATCATTAATAATAATTAATTAATGAAATTTACCTTTAAATATTGAAAGTTATATTTTATAACTTAAAATATTTTTAAATACATTATTATTATTTAAAATTATTTTTAATATAATAAAATCATTTTTAATTAATTTATTTAATGCATTTATTAAATAACTTAATTATCATTAATATTAATTTATTAATGAATTTCATCACAAAATATTAAAAGTCATTTAAAATAACTTAAAATATTTTCTTATACCATAATATAATTTTAAATGATTTTTAAGTATTAAAATCATTTTTAAATAATTTATTTAATATAATAATTAAATAAATTAAATACCTTTAATATTTCAAAATATTAAATATTTATGAAATATATTAAAAATGATTAAAAACTAATCTTTAAACTTTAAAATAATTTTTAGTAATTTAATTTGTATTTTAATAATTAAAACTATTTTTTTAATTATTTAATAAAAATATAATTTTTAAAAATTAAGTTTTTTTAATTATTTAATAAAAATATAATTTTCAAAAATTAAGTGTCACTAGTGATTATTTTAATATGTAACTGGCCAATATATAGGTGTTCTTTCATGAAACCCGTAAACTCGTATGCGATTATCGAGTAGCGGCTTTTGACCATGATTAATTCTTAACACAAAGTGTTTTTGGCCTAACTATGACTTAGATCTTGTAGTACTAATACAATACTACATGATCCAACCATAAACATGGCCAACAAGCATAACATAAGTGAGATCTGGAGCCTTGAACAAGCTGTCAGAGCTGTTCTTCATTTTCTAGGTTACCCAGAAATGAAGAACAGTTCGACTGTTCATATTTGGGCTTCCACAACTTGCTTTTCATGAAATGATTTTGTGATCTATTGCTTTTAGGTTGTAGTCAGCACGTAAATGAAGAGATCTAACACCTAAAACACATCTAACAATAACACATCAAGCAGATATAGCCCGATCAAACCAAGTCAGAGGACACGTTCAAACGTTTTCTGGGTTACCCAGAAAACATGATCTGTGATCAACTGAGCTACTTTGACCGGTCACTGAATCCAGAATATATGTAGTATAAGCCATCTAACATCATTAATGTGTAGTATAACTATCATACTACCACTTGAATACAATAACCAACATAAATCAATAACAACTTGCAAGATCAGAGGCGACAAAGGTCTTGTCAGACCTTTCTGGGCAAGATCTGGGTTACCCAGATTTTGTCCAGTCATGGTCGGTCAACGACCTTTGACCAAGAATATCTATCAATCTGTGCATGATCTAGTCCTTCTATGAGTTCCAGAACACAGATCTCACGACATACTACAAGATCAAACACTTAAAACACAAAAACTAAACACAGACAGAGATTTACAAGGCCTGACATTTGGTTGTCAGAACACAAAATAAACTTTTCTAGATTTTGTAAATCTTCAAATCCGAGCCTCTAGATGTTATGGATCTAACATCTAGCAACCCAGACCATCTATTTACATCATAAACAACATATTTAACACAAAAAACTAACATCTAACAACAGATCAAAGATCAGATTCTTGGGTAGGGTTTATACCTTCTATGATCAAGTTCTGATTCAAGGCTTCTGATTTGATATAGATGTTAGTGGGGCTTTGTTTTGGGACTGATTTGTCTTATGATTTCGTGGGTTAGAGAGATGTAAGGTATTGGTAGAGAGTTGGTGCTCAAATGGCCAAATAATGGACTTGTCTATCTCTAATACTATATATATAAGCCTTAGATGCAATGTATTGGTGATATAAAATGGCTGAGATTTTTAATTCAAGTCACATGGCTACCCTAGGGTTGGCCAACTACTCCAACTAGACCAAGTTCTACAAGTAAACTTCAATAATGCAATAAGGGCATAATAGTCAATAGCCTTGAAATTTTAATGGCAATAATGTAACGTGGCAAACCTTTAGGGTTTGACCCTTAGGGTTTAACCCTAAGGTTCCATCAATTATGATTATTTATCTAGAATTTTTAATTAGGCAAAAAATAGAAATTTTAGTTTCTAAAAATCACAAATTAGGATTACTAAATTAGTTTAGGTTTCCTAATTACATAGACTTAAAAATTAGGTTTAGGTATTCAATAATTAACATTAAGCTTGTTTAATTAGCGATTAGGGTTCCTATTTATCAATTAGGGTTAACAATTTAATAATTAGGATTAACAACTTAATAATTAGGGTTAATAATTTGTAATTAGGGTTTCTAATTACATTATACATGAATATTAGGGTTTAAAGTCCATTAATTAGCATTAAACATTCTAAATTAGCAATTAGGGTTTCCCAATTTGACAGTTAGGGTTCCAAATATAAAAATTAGAGTTTATAAACATTAATTAGGGTTTTCAAAAATTAGGGTTTCCCTAATTAAGGTTAATATCTATAATTCTAGTCATTAATCACATTATCTTGATTACATAACAATCTTGTACTCTAATTTGAGTTTCAAATTAGGGTTTTCCACAGTAATACTAGGGTTTGACATAATACACCATAATTTACCAACCATTGTCAGTTTATACATACAGTACATATTTATAGCACTGAAAAATCAAAATACAATTAATATTATATTATTATTCTCATTCCTTGATAAAAATTCAAAATTAGGGTTTGGATTCCATATCTGATTTATCTCATCATATATAACATCATTAATTAAATTAAAAATAATTAACTTAACTAATTTGAAATAAATTCACATAATAAAAGAAATTAATTATTCTAATAATCATTTCATATATTTTTAAATAATATATAATTATATTTTCATGCAAAATAATTAATAAAAACATTTCTACTATAAAATTAATTATTATAAGAATATAATTTATAATGATCAATAATTCTAACATAAAAATTATTTGTAATATTTCATGTAATAAATATATTTTTATTTATCACATAAATACACATACACATTATCTTGGAACATATTCCCCATATTTATTTTAATAAATAAATAAAAAAAATTTACGCAAAATTTTTGATTTATTTATATAGAAAATATCGGGTTGTTACACCTGGTCCTTGCTGATGTCATCATGGCGCTGCCGCGCCACAGTTCCTTCAAGGACTCATGCTGCAGCGCGAGCTCTGATTTTTTTGTGGATGACGTGGCACTCGCAGTACCACCCATAGAAGCTTATTGCTTGTGTGCAACATGAGCTCCAGTCTTGCCAGAGAGAAGGGCTTGGTTTGACCTAGCTAAGGGGGAAACTATTATAAAAGGAAAGGAAGCTTCTGCAGACAAGAGAGGAGGAGATCTGATATCACATATCTCATATTAGAGAATAATATAGCTTAGCATAGAATAATTTTCTTCCTCTTTTAATTTCTCTCTCTAGTTCTTAGATAAATGTCTGCAAATATAGATTAGGTAGCTTAGGGAGAAGTTTGGGATTTCCTTGGAGCAATAAGAGCAGTGAGCTACACGGATTGGAAAGCTTGATTTGAGCGGAATGCTTGGAGATTGAAGGGCTTTGACAGAGTTTCCTTTTATCCATTTATTCCCTCTTATTTTGTAATCCATAAATGTTGTCTTTATTGCTACTTATCTTTTGTTTAATAGCTATGAACTGAATATTTGCTCTAAGGTTATAATGGAACCCTTTGTTATTTAAATCGTCTGTCTTATCTCTTTGGTTGGCACCATATGATTTGGTTTAATATATTTCTGCTTAATGATTCTCGCTAAGATATTAGTTATGATTTTGGTAATTTACATGATATTGAAAGAAGGATTTTAGATTTACACCGTAATATATTAGCATGTGATTATGGGTTTCGACTGCATAAGTTGTGCGTAGAATAGACATATATTTGTGCGCCACGTGCGACCTATTTGAGAACTTATGCTTAAATCCTTGTTATGATTAATTCGCATAGACATGTGTAGGATTGTATCTAGCTTGGACGTTCTTTTCTGTTCTATTCCCTATCGGCTGGATCTGGAAAGGATATGTTTGTGCATACCTCGACAGAGGCGTATAAGCACATGTATGATCTCAGTCGACAAATTGTCGTGACCATTAAGACCAAAGAGAGAAGGGTAGGAAGTTTGATGAAGCATATCACGCCAGGTGTTCGACAGAATGCCTGTGTGGGGTGAAGTTGTAACCTTAGCTTGTAATTCCTTCGATTACCATTCGTTATCCATTTACTTGCTTTGATAATTAGTTATACTTAGATTAATCACACTTCCATTTATTGCTGTTGAAATAAGACTTTAGCGATACAAAGTTGGTACTTGGTAAATATTAGTGATAGTTCCTCGTGGGTTCGACACTTTCCTTATCACTGTATTACTTGTTAGACCGCGTATACTTGCACGTGTTTAGTGATCAGTTTTTCAACCAACAAGTTTTTGGCGCCGTTGTCGGGGACTATTATTCTAATATTGTCCAATATTGATTTAAATCAATATAGTCTTAATTTGAACATATATTTATATTTCTTTTATTTTTTTGATCTTCCTTTTTGTTTTTAAGTTTACAGGTTATGGACTATCATTGTTATCAATGGCCTTATGAGAGGACGACACAACCAAGCTCGGAAGAAGGACTCGAGCAATTACAAGTTCAAATTGCAAATATCTTGAGGTTTTCTGACAATGTTGAGTGTCAATCAACTCAGGATGCCTACTATCAGGAATGAGCTGACATTGAACTTATCTTCTATCATCCGAACTATCAAGGTTATCCAAACTCTTGGGACTACAGTCAAGAGCAATATCATGATCCTAATTAGTCCTATGCCTATTAAGTTGAATGTCAGTCTCCGCCGCAATATGAGGTGACGTCTCGAACCAATGAGAGCTTTTTTGAGTACTCAACACGAGAAGAAGAGAACAGGCTTGGAGAGCTTCTCACCAACTTTATTGAGAGAAACGAGGTTCGGATGGCAAGCCAAGAAGCCGCATTGAAAAGCCTTGAAAATCAATTGGGGCAACTCGTCAATGCCTTCACAAATCCACCACAAGGAAATCTACCGGTTATAATTGATCTTTAAGATGAAAAAGTAGAGCAATGCATGGTGGATACGTAAGAAAAAGGCGATGAGCCTCGGATAATTATTGAGGGAGACGTCATGGTGAAAACTATCCAACCGGTGGAGTCTGAAGTTGGAGACAAAAGGATCAACAGTGGTTGTATAGTCAAGACTGATCAACAACCAGAAACCACGCTCACGACTGTGGAAACCCTGGAGGGTCCACTAAAGTATGAAGAATGCTTTCAATTTGATGAAAAAGGCAAATTAGTGGATAATTCTAGTGGTGAAAGATTCTTTGTGCCGATGGGTGAAGGAAAGGAGAATGGCCAATCATCCATGTCGGCCAAAAATTCAGAGGAATTGACGAATAGGCGGCATGAAATGGTCATTTTTGCTTATGAGCCGGATTGAGTGGCATCAGTACAGTTAAGCCGACAACTTTAAAACAAGCGCTTGGTGGGGAGGCACCCCCATCTCAGTAACAAATTCTATTTGTTTTTCTTACTTATGTCTAATTTATATTTAGTCTTTTAGCTTTAATTTGTTAACACTGCTGCCTGTTTGATTATACCCTAATATGCATGTTTTGGTGGCCATAGAATGCAGGCAGTATGTCTTTCTTTGGTGTTGGTATGGTATATATAGTATTGCAGTTAAGATAGTTATCATGTTGATGAGTATAAGTATTTATAGTTGTCGATATGTTGGGTAATTCATGGCTTAGTTTGTGCAGGAAAACTCAGATACAAAGCTGGCGCCGTAGCACCAACATATAAAGCATAACTCGCACCACAACGCCATATTCAAAATCCAGAATTTCACCCTCGCGCTGCAGCGCCAAGGAAACAAAGGAAAGGCCGTGCCGCGGTGCCACTAGCGAGTCCAAGCTACTGTTAACTTGCACCGAGCAAAGAAGAATTGGTCGCGCCGCGGCACCACAGGCGAGTTTTAGTTTTTTAAAACTATTTTTAGCCAGTAGTTAGCCTACTTCTCCTCCCAATTCTGTCGACAGATTAGGCAGCACAAATGCGCCCAAACAATCCCAAAACCTCGTCGCTTTACATCTAAGATCCCTAGTCTTCCATCAACATTCTACCCACAAAACCACAATTGAGACAGCCTTCCCACAAGATCCCAAGCCAATGCACGCAGCAAGAGGAGATTAGTCACTCTAGGGTTTCCCACTTAAGGTATTTTGGGATTTCAGTCATTCATTTATAGTTTTGTTTGATTTTGATATTTGGGTTAGTTTTTCTTTGTTGATTGGGGTGATTTCCACTGACGAAAATCTGGATAAAGCTTTCACAAGAAAGGGCTATATAGTTTGGTTTTAAGAACGCACGCAAGGTGTTTGAGAAATTGTCTGAACCAAATAGTTGACTGAATTGGGCTGTTTTGACATTAGACTTTCATTGGGGATTTTTGAACTAAGTTTGGGAGAGCGTGTGCTTCATCTTTCTGCCTATGTTCATACCAATTGCTGCGATTTCTGACATGGCATAAAAGAGTCAACGCCTTAGTATGGGAGGAGCATCATTCGCAGCACCACCAACGGCTTGGGACAACACCAAGTTCATCAATGAGAAGGCCTGGAAAAGGTACAAAAGCTCCTTTGCCGTGAGAAATTTGATTCCTGAGCGGGGGTTCAGGCCGGACAAGAAGGATGGTGAGCTAACCACCATAATACTTGAACGAAACTGGGTACATTTCACAAAACCACCCGGGTCAGCTATTGTATCTGTGGTTTGGGAGTTTTATGCAAATTCCAATCCTAAAGATCCTGTTGTTGTCCAAGTTAGGGGGAAGTCAATGGTGGTTAGTTTTTAGGCCATCAATGTATTTTTCACGGTACCCAACTATGAGGGCAGAGACTATTTGGAGCCGGGACTCCGCCGCTATGATCTCGAGGATATCATTAGGCGGCTCTGTAAGCCCGGGACTACATGGAAAATGAATGACTACACGGATGAAAAGACCAGTTTCTCGTCTTCAGCGCTCAGTTCTTAGTGGAAGGCGTGGTTCAGCTTTATTTGTGCCAACCTGATCCCGACCCGTCACTTGAGCGACGTGACTTAGGATAGGGCGATTCTGTTATTCACCATTATCACGGGTCTGCATGTGGATATTGGAGTTCTAATTCACAAGTTAATTTTGAAGGCGATCAAGAGTAACGTCGCTGCAGGACTACCACATCCATCATTGATCACCCGCTTGTGCAAGCAAGCAGGTATTCAGTGGGGGCCAGAGGAGATAGCATTGCCACCCATGGCAATCATTGACCATCCGACCATTGCCCACTACAATGTGTGGGACGGGGCAGATTCTCATGTCAGAGGCGAAGGATACGGGCCACCTACCGTGCCACCTCCCACAGCAGGGGGCGAGCCCTCGCAGCCTCCAGACGCCGGCCCAGTTGCACAGGGACTACTGGCAGGCATCATGGCATCCTTCACCTTACTGCATCAAAAGCAGGACGCCGAGGCTCGGAGGCAGCAGAGGCACATTGCAGTAGTGGCGCAGAGGCAGGACATAGCTATGCAGTACCAGGCTGAGCTGGTGAACACCATGTAGAGCATATACACCGATTACTATGGCAAGAACACCGAGTTCACGCTATACCAGTTCCCAGAGCCTCTTGTCTTCCCACCATACCCTCCTCTATCACCGCTCGCCGAAGCTAATGAGGACGATGCTGATGCCAAGTGAGCGATCTTCAGGGAAGCCCTCTTGTATAGATTGTTATATGTTTAGAAATAAGGGCATTGCTCACCTTAAGTTTGGGGGTGTTAGGGCCTATTATCATGTTATTTCTGTCTAATGCCATGTTAGGTTGCATATTTAGTACTTTACTTTTATTTATTTTTAGTATTTTGGTGCAGTCATTTTTGAACTGCGGGATTATGTTTTATTATTATGGATGCCATGAACTATTTTTGGTTATTATTTATTAATGCTTTGATTATTATCAGCATAGTTGATTGGTTTATAGCTATCTTTTTGGGGCTTATACAGATTTATATGCTTGTTCCATGTTAATGGCCTTTTTACCCTATTTTGAGCTGTTATCATGCAAGGGTTTTATATACATTATTAATTTTTGATTGTGGCTAATGACAAGCACTAAATGATTTTGTCTCTCTTAGAGTCGTGTCGAACATGCATGAACTAGGGGTATGTTAGTTGATAAATTGAGACTGTTATTGATCCATCCTTCTAGCAAGCACCGACCAACTGTGTTAACTAGTTATTTTTCAAATTTAGTTCGCGTGTTTATTGCTTTGAGAGTTGTTTACTCTTATAAACTTTCATTTTTACAAGGTAATAAAAGACTTAGACGTTTATACAGTTTTGGATCTTGGATTCTGGCATGTTGACATATATATAAAAAAAATAAAAAAATTTAATTAGAATAAAAAAAAATGAAGATTGAATATCGAAAGTCTTGCGGTAGGTCGAGATGGAGAGTAAAATGCACTCCCCCATAAACGCAGGACTGATATTGAGATGGAGCATAAAATGCACTCGCCTTATAATCTTCAGTTTTCGTAAAGTCTAATTTGGCTTATGTTGATTACGTGGCCTTTGCTGCTCGAGTTACTAGATTCGTAGGGGTGTTCTACACCTAGTGCCCTAAAGTCGTCTTGCTTGGGAGTCACTGATCAAAAACTCATTAATGGGTAGTTCTGAATAGCCTAAGGTAATTAAGGACTGTCTGATTTAGATTTTACTTTCTTCATGCTAGAACCTTGTGATCCTTTCCTACACTTGTGTCTTATTTTTAATGTTTTTTGAATGTTTAAGTTATGGAGTGTGCATATTAGTATTAACAATCGACTATGCGAACTTATTTGAGCTATGATTAGTTAGGACGGTTGATCTCCACACACACATAGAATGGATCGAATACAGTCTTATGCTTGAAATAGAATAAACCCTTACTTCTATATCTGTGTTTGCCCTGTTCTCTGGGAGTAGCTATGATAGAGCTTAAAAGCTATGATACTAGTATGCAGTTATATTTTTCTTTCTCGTATGTTTTACTATTGAGAGTTTTGTGTTAGATAGTTTGCTCGAGGACAAACAAAGACTTAAGTTTGGGGGTATTTGATGAGTGGGATTTATACCCGCGAATCGGATACTTTATAACTTAAATAGTTGCCTGAATTCGTAGATTTTATATAGTTTTATATGATTATAGTGTTATTGTGCTTAACTAACGTATTGCAGGGCTTTACAAGACTTTTCTAGCTTTAAGGGGACAAAACGGACAAATTCCATACCTTTGGTAGAAGAACGCTTAATGCCGATTTATATATCGTGTGCAAATGCACAGCCCCTGGTCCTTGCTGATGTCATCATTATGCTGTCGCGCCACAGTTCCTTCATGGACTTGCCACTGCTGAAACTGAGCTCGATCTTTTTAGGATGATGTATGTCAGTGGCGCCACCCATAGGCTAATTACCCGTGCCACAGCGCGAGCTCTGGTGCCCAGATAGAAAAGGGCTTGGTTTGACCTAGCTAAGGGGGAAACTGTTATAAAAGGAAAGGAAGCCTCTCCAGACAAGAGAAGAGGAGATCTGATATCACATATCTCATATAAGAGAATAGTATAGCTTAGAATAGAATAGTTTTCTTCCTCTTTTAATTTCTCTCTCTAGTTCTTAGATAAATGTCTGTAAATATAGATTAGGTAGATTAGGGAGAAGTTTGGGATTTCCTTGGAGCAACAAGAGCAGTGAGCTACACGGATTGGAAAGCTTGATTTGAGCGGAATGCTTCGAGATTGAAGGGCTTTGACAGAGTTTCCTCTTATCCATTTATTCCCTCTGATTTTGTAATCCATAAATATTGTCTTTATTGCTACTTATCTTTTGTTTAATAGCTATGAAGTGAATATTTGCTCTAAGGTTATAATGGAACCCTTTGTTATTTAAATCGACTGTTTTATCTCTTTGGTTGGCACCATATGATTTGGTTTAATATATTTATGCTTAATGATTCTCACTAAGACATTAGTGATGATTTTGGTAATTTACATGATATTGAAAGAAGGATTGTAGATTTACACCGTGATATATTAACATGTGATTATGAGTTTCGACTGCATAAGTTGTGCATAGAATAGACATATATTTGTGCGCCACGTGCGACCTATTTGAGAACTTATGCTTAAATCCTTATTATGATTAATTCGCATAGACATGTGTAGGATTGTATCTAGCTTGGACGTTCTTTTCTGTTCTATTCCCTATCGGGTGGATCTGGAAAGAATATGCTTGTGCGTACCTCGACAGAGGTGTATGAGCACCTGTGTGATCTCGGTCGACAAATTTTCGTGACCATTAAGACCAAAGAGAGAAGGGTAGGAAGTTTGATGAAGCATAGCACGCCAGGTGTTTGACAGAATGCCTATGTGGGGTGAAGTTGTAACCTTAGCTTGTAATTCCTTCGATTACCATTCGTTATCCATTTACTTGCTTTGATATTTAGTTATACTTAGATTAATCACACTTTATTGTTGTTCAAATAAGACTTTAGTGATACAAAGTCGGTACTTGGTAAATATTATTGATAATTCCTCGTGGGTTCGACACTTTCCTTATCACTGTATTACTTGTTAGACCGCATATACTTGCATGTGTTTAGTGATCAGTTTTTCGACCAATAGATCACTTCCCACTGCAGTTTATTGATCAGATATTGGACAGACTAGCAGGTCATGAATTTTATTACCTCCTAGATGGGTATTCAGGCTACAATCAGATTGTGATAGCCCCAAGAGACCAGGAAAAGATAACTTTCACATGTCCATATGGAACATTTGCTTTCAGAAGGATGTCTTTCGGGTTTTACAATGCCCCAGCCACTTTTCAGAGATGTATGATGGCAATTTTTTCAGATATGGTGGAGCATAATGTGGAGGTATTTATGGATGACTTCTCAGTATTCGCTGATTCTTTTGATTTGTGTCTGGAAAATCTAGTGATGGTATTGAGAAGATGTGTTGAAACGAATTTGGTTTTGAATTGGGAAAAGTGCCATTTTATGGTATAAGAAGGAATAATTTTGGGACATAAGGTGTCGAAGAAAGGACCAGAGGTGGACAAGTCCAAATTAGAGACCATTGAGAATTTGCCACTACCAACTTCTGTAAAAGGTGTTCGCAGTTTTTTAGGGCATGCAGGTTTCTACCGCAGGTTCATTAAAGACTTCTCCAAGATAACAAAGCCATTATGCAGCTTATTGGAGAAAGATGCCCAGTTTAAGTTTGATAAAGATTTTCTATCTGCATTTGAGCATTTAAAGAGGAAGTTAACTTCAGCACCAATGATTACAACACCGGATTGGGACCTACCATTTGAGTTGATGTGTGATGCCAGTGATTATGCTGTGGGGGCTGTTTTGGGCCAAAGAAGGGAAAATATTTTTCATGTGATATATTATGCGAGCAAGACCCTTATTGATGCTCAGTTGAACTACACCACAACAGAGAAGGAACTGTTCGCAGTTGTGTATGCTTTTGATAAGTTTCAAGCGTATTTGATTGGGACAAGGGTGATAGTATACACAGGTCATATGGCAATTCGATAATTGGTGGCAAAGAAAGATGCAAAGCCTCGATTAATCAGGTGGATACTTCTGTTACAAGAATTTGATTTGGAGATCAAGGACATGAAAGGTACTGAGAATCAAATGGCGGACCACTTATCTAGACTGGAAAATTAGGGAAGAGATGGAGATGACAAAGTTATGATTAATGAGTCTTTTCTAGATGAACAGTTATTTGTGGTGAAAGGGGAAGTGCCCTGGTTCATGGACTATGCTAACTATTTAGTGACCAAGATCATTCCTGCAGACTTGACCGGGCACCAGAAGAAGAAATTTTTGCATGATGTGAAGTGGTTTATATGGGATGAACCGTATTTGTTCAAATAATGTGCCGATCAAATTATAAGGAGATGTATCCCATATAGAGAGACAAAGGGGATTTTGTAGGATTTCCACGCTTCATTATATAGAGGTCACTACGGTGGAGAAAGGACAGCGGCTCGAGTGTTACAAGCAGGATTCTATTGGCCGACGATTTTTAAAGATGCTTACAGTTTTGTCCAGAGGTGTAACAAATGTCAAAGAGTTGGGAATATATCGAAAAGAAATGAGATGCCATTGAACACAATCCTCGAGGTTGAAATTTTTGATGTTTAGGGGATAGACTTCATGGGTCCTTTCATTTCTTCATGTGGAAATTTATACATCTTATTGGCAGTTAACTATGTTTTGAAGTGGGTGGAAGTGACAGCTCTTCCAACTAATGATGCCAAGGTGGTCCTTCGATTTTTACAAAGAAGTATTTTTACAAGGTTTGGGACTCCAAGGGCCATTATTAGTGATGAAGGCAGTCACTTCTGTAATCGACAGTTTACAGCTCTGTTGGCTAAGTACGGGGTAAATCCTTGCATTAGTACAGCTTACCATCATCAAACCAAAGACCAAGTAGAGGTTTCAAATCGTGAAGTAAAGAGAATTTTGGAGAAATTCGTGAACCCCACAAGAAAGGATTGGTCATTGAAGCTTGACGATGTTGTATGGGCTTATAGGACTACCTACAAGACTCCATTGGGTATGTCACCGTTTCAGCTGGTTTATGGAAAGGCTTGTCACCTTTCCATGGAGCTCGAGCACAAAGCGTATTAGGCAATTAGGAAGCTTAACTTTGATTTGAAGGTTGTAGGTGAAAAACGCCTACCCCAACTCAATGAGTTAGATGAATTAAGATTGTAGGCTTATGAAAACTCCAAGCTGTACAGAGAAAAGATGAAGAGATGTCATGATTGCAAGATTATGGAGAGAGTATTCGAGCCAGAACAAAGAGTTCTGTTGTTTAATTCTAGACTTAAACTTTTTCCTGGGAAGCTGAAATCAAGGTGGTCAGGGCCATTTACTGTGAAGACAGTTTATCCACATGGTGCGGTAGAGGTATTCAAAAAATTCCCAGATAAGTCGTTCAAAGTGAATGGACAGTGGCTTAAGCACTACTATGGTGGTGAGGTTGACAGGCAAAAATTCACCTCCATTCTTTTTTTAATATGATTGAATCAGAGATAATTAAGCTAATTGACTATAACTTAGCGCTCGATGGGAGGCACCCCATTATTTCTATCCTTACCTCTTGTTTAATTCTGTTAGGTTCATATTTATTTCTCATTTTCTTGTTAGTTTTTTTATAGCATAACAAGTGTTGGTATAAGTTTTATTGGAGCTGAATGTGCATATGATGATGATTAGGAGTAGCATATAGAGCATTGTTTTGGGATATTCATTCATGGATATTAATTAGTTCATGTTTTAATTTTGGAGAATTGGTATATCTCATACTGGTATTTGTTGCTTGTACAGGTGCATTGAAGATTATCAATAGCCACTTTGTTATACTTAAAGATGCAGTTCAGTATTGTCAGGATATAGAGCCGCACGGCCGCATAATGAAGTAGTTCAAAAATGGCACGCCCGCGCCGTGTCTCTGTGAAGCATAGTCAATCGCACGCCCGCGCCATTAGCCAATGTAAAAACCGCGCGCCCGCATCCAAAAGTGGAATTAGAAAAATTTTTAAGTTTTTAAAACGTGTCTCACCACATCTCTTATATCAGTTACAACTTTTAGTGTGCGTATCAATCTCTCCCTACAAAACAGACGCATAACTCTCCTCTTCTCCAAACCGTTCCAATTTCAAATTCATAACTCCTCACCCCACTATATACGCATTCCATTCTCCTATCCACATTCAAACTCTTCTCCTTATCTTCTATTTAATCATAGAGAAACTAGGGTTTGAGAGAGTTATCAGTACAATAAGTTTGGGGGAGGGAATCTACAGAGCGTATATTTCGTAGTCAAATTCTTCTCTTCTAGTAAGGTTCTTCTTCATCAAGTGTAATGGGACCAAAATGAGCTCGTTCTCGCACTCTAGAGTCATCTTCTTCAAGTAGCCAGAGTGGAGACACTGTTGATTTTTCCAAATTTGTCAGTCTTGAAGCCCGGATGGAATACTACAGAATCGTGGCGAAGACATTTGTGAGAGAGCGTGGTTTCAAGCCAGAGGCACAAGATGAGCAATTGAAAGAAATGATCAGAGAAAGATGTTAGCATGGATTCTGGTCTACACCCATGGCTGTACCCATGGCCATTGTACGAGAATTTTATACAAATGCAAAGGAGACCATGAGTGGATTTTCATATGTCAGAGGTGTTCAAGTAGACTATCGTCCATAGGCAATTCGTGGCATGTTTAATTTACCCGACCCTCCAACTGGACATACAAATTGGGTCGAGGCGGAATGACTCGAGACAGACTTAGACGCGGTCATAACTAATTTATGTATACCGGGTACACAGTGGGCTTACAAGCCTGGCACAAATTAGCCTAGGACTTTTCAGGCTTCAACTCTCAACCGTTATGCCAAGGCTTGGAATCTATTTGTCTGTGCAAAACTTATGCCATCATCCCATCAACATGAGATTATAACTGAGCGAACAATTATTCTGTGGGGGATTATTACAGGAAAATATATTGATGTTGGTCATCTCCTTAATCAAAACATGTTACGTTACATTCAGAGGAGCACTACAGGAAGTATACCACAAGCTTCGATTGTTGCTCATTTATGTGCTCGAGCAGGAGCTAAGTGGGCTAATGAACAGATGCAATTCCCAAGTCAGGATATCACTCATGCCACGATAGTAAAATTTGAAGATTGGGCAGGAGGTACCCCGCACCAAAGGGGTAAGGGTTTCATCCTTTGACTCGCATCATCTATGCCATCACCACTGCCCTCGCGGACAAATGAAGTAAGCACTTCAACTCAAGCTACTGCTACTACTGACGATCGACATCTCCGAAGGTTGGAGAGGAAGGTTGATTCTATGTATGACAATTTTGCAGCATTTGGTACTAGTTTAATAAGGTCCTTAGTAGAGGCTTTCGCACAGTAGGGAACCATGTTTGAGTGGCCACAATTCGGGACAATAACGCCATTTCCACCGCCGGATTCACCACCCGAAGAGGGTGGTACAACTGATCACTAGGGGAGTTCCTTTAAACCCTTTACCTTCATTCATTGGGATAATGAATATTTTAAGTTTGGGGGTATTGGCTGTTTAGTAGGGTAGTATAGTCGCATGTAGTTAATTTGCATCATTTTTGCATGTTTAGTTTAATTTTTGCATGATTATTTGTTTATTATGTGTTTAGTAATACTTGTAGAAATTTTTTGCTTTTTAGTAGTTTTAATATGTTTTAGTTATGTGTTTAGTTGCATATCCCAAGTATCTAGCTTTATGGAATTTTAGTTTAGCCAATGATGAATATGAATTTGATGGATTTTTGAATTTAGTGGATAACACGAGCTTTGTTATAATGTTTTACATGATGTGAGTCATGCTTGCTGTTTAGATGCTTTTGGTTAGCACATAGTTGTTCATATATGCTTGTTGGTATAAGAATAACGTGTTTTTATTGCTTAGTAGAAAATGTTGTTTTTTAAAATAGAATTGTGTAGAAAGTGGACTTAGGCTGTGAAAACATTGATAATCAAATTTTGGGAACACATGAGTATGCTTACTATATATATAAAAAAAGTATCATTGAAACCTTCCCAAGTTGAATTATTAAAGCTTGTGGTTGGGCAGGATGGAGCGTAAAATGCACTCACTAAAAAAAGAAAAAGAACCAAATAAACACCGCGGG
The DNA here is from genome assembly GCA_020205615.1 of Panax quinquefolius. Lineage (NCBI taxonomy): Eukaryota > Viridiplantae > Streptophyta > Magnoliopsida > Apiales > Araliaceae > Panax > Panax quinquefolius. The sequence continues at coordinate 63,708,384 of CM035173.1, forward strand.
AAAGTGTGAGAATCGCCCTCGTGAGTAAAAATAAAGTAGATTAAACCCATTGTTGAACCTTAGTTTGTATTGATGTGTTGGAGTAGTTTTTGTTACATTAGTATACATGGTTCTTGATTTAAGCTTCAATTTTCTGTCTATAGCAGTATAACATGTGTAATCTGTGCCTTGATCAAGCGTATTTGTGAACTCAACACACACACAACATCTTTATAGTGAGTATGGGTTATTTGATTGTATGATATTATGTCTGTAGTCTGGGTTGAAACTTAGTCTTGAATTCGGATAATTCTCTGAGGCATACTTGATTGGAATTTCATTTTGGCTGAAAAACTTGGGACTCATTTGCATCAAAGTATAGTTTGCATAGCATGTAGTTGCATTGCATTGTTTATTTTCGTATGCATTGCTTGACGGCAAACAATAATTCAAGTTTGGGGGTATTTGATAAGTAGGTTTTATACCTACTTATTGGTTACTAACTCACGAGAATTATGCTCAACTTAAGTAGTTTTATTATGTTTTATTTTCATTTTAAGTTTGTTTTGCAGTAAATGTAATTGGAACCCCTCTTAGCAACATAAGGAATGAATTGGCATGGAAAAGCATGGATTGGCATGAGGCTAGCAAAAGCATGGCAAGGTGAACATGAGTAGATGAGGAACTGGAGCAGTGGAGAAATGTAGTACAAAAGAGAAGGCATAAAGAGCAAGAGAGCAATAAACAAAAAGCAACAACAGCCAGAGAACAAGAAGCGAAGCGAAGCGATGGCAATGCCAAGCCGCTACGCCTCAAAAGATTAAAACATGGCGCTCCCGCGCTTAAGGTAAGACATAGACAAAATATGTAGCTGCGCGGCCGCGAGTTAACAACGAAGGATTATGGCGCGCCCGCGCTATACACTCGACATATATGCACATAGCGTGCCCACACCCGTTTTGCATTATAATCTCACGCGACCGCGCGAGTCTTCTATAGTCAATTTTGTTGACTTTTTGAAATTTGAGCGCATTTGGCTCAACTGAATGATATGGTTGGCACCAGACGTGTTTTTGGGAGTCTTTTATCAGTTTTCATATGATTATTAGGGTTCTTAGGTTTGAACTACTCTAGAGAGGTTTTGATCATTGGATGATACATTTTAACTCCTCTCTTTATCTAGATTATTGAATAATTATTAGTTGGAATTCTGGAGATTTTTGGTGCATTGGAACAAGCTTGGAACAGACTCTGCAGTAGAGATTAACATATTTTCTCTACCATTTCTATTACCACTTTTGATTGCAGTATTCAATTCCATGTGTTGCTTCAATCCCATAATGGCTTTTGGTTCAGAAATGAACTAACTCCATTATAGGTTTCTTATGGATTTTGATATGTAGTCTAAATTTATATATCTGATTGTATTGTTGCATATTTATCATTGGATTATCCATTATTGTAATGATCCCAAAATTCATACAATTTAATTCTCGACTTCGATCGTTAATAATACATTCAACCTCTAATTTTACATCATTAAACAATAATACAACCATTGAAATTTGCGGAATAATTAAAATTTTATACATTTCCCTTTCGTATTGCCCTAAATTGCAACCTTTACAATACATTTCCTCGATTCAAATTTATATCATGAATCGTTACAACAAAATAACTTTACAAAGTCTTACATCATAAATAGATATCCAAATACACCAAATAGCTCAACTTACAATTTAACAACATGTTACATACAAAATATCAAATACATTTCTTGTAAAACATAGATAATCTTCATGAATATGGTTCTCTAAAATTCACTTAGCACATATCCTTACCTTGAATCTTTAACTTGCAAAAGTGGTTATTAGCAAGGTTGACCTCGACAGCCCAACAAAATCTAACAGTTTTTATGCATCACGTAGCACATAATAACATGCTCAACATATATCTCATAAACATTGAACTAACCTAAAATACATGCTACAGTTCATATTACAAGTATAAAGATTGAGTTCCTTACTCAATCAACATGCTTTATGTCAGGAATAAGCATATGAATGACATTCCTATTTATATATGATTTGATTATGCTATATGAATGAATATGCAAGTCTGCTTGCATTAAGAAAAGCTGTAAAGTTCTTTGATAGATAATAGAAACATATATACAAGGACTTAGAATGAATTGATCAAATGCGTAAGGTTAATCCTACACAAGAAAAAGAGATGTGTAAAGTCCTTAAAAAGAAATGATGTAAAAGGACTATAAATTTAGAAAGATCAAACATGTTAGGTTGATCTTATGTTGTAATAGATAGGCTTATCTGATTGTCGAGCACAGTACCAGAAATCGTAGTTTGCCAAGAGAGTCAAGGAAAACTCGAGAGCTATCGAGGCAGAATCGTAGTCTGCAAGATAGTTGATCTCGGAGTTCGTAGACTTCCAGGAGAGACGAGGAAGGATCGTAGTGTGTCGAGGAGAACTTCCTCAGGACCGTAGTCTGCTGAGGAAGTCATGTTCTGAATCGTAAAGACAGTCTGCCTACAAGCCGACCGAGCATCTGCCGAAAACAAGTAAAGGATCGTAGAATACACTCGGAGTCATAGAATATACTAGGTCGAGTAAAGGATCGTAGACTACACTCAGAATCGCAGAGTCTACTGATCGTATCAAAGGCAGAGATTGTAGTCGAGCAAGATCAGATGAAGACAACAAACACAACGATACAAATTGTAGAGTGTCAAGATCTGATCTCAGAATCATAGTGTCTGCATAGCCAAAGCTAAATCGTAGAGTTCAGAACTAAGACCTCAACAGATGTGCTCACAATTCCAAGGTAGAATCGTAGAGAAAATACGAGTCTCAACGAATGAGCACTCCCAAAATATCCAAAGGAATGAAGCCTCTGGTTGACACTTCATAAATACGTCCCACCTGAAAGAAACCAGAGAACACTCAACGAATGGCATGCAAGCTAACAGAAGACCTAAGAACCAACCCAATCAGCATCAAGATTGAGTTGTGAAGCCATTCAAGATGAAGTCTTCCACAAGATGATCATAAGAAGACTTCAGTAGCTGACTAAGGAAAGTTAGCATATGCAGTAGCTGTCAAGTAGAAAGATGACAACGATATTGGAAGCAACCAAGATAGTAGTGTTTGCTAAATGAAGAAGGAACTAATGGAGTACACACTGAGACACTGGTCAGCCTCTGAAGAACAAGGCTACGGTGATTAAGCATTAGGTCAGTCCATTGATGATAAGTGAACGGGAGATCACAAGGAGAAAGCGAGCTGGACACGCCACAAATATGAAGTGTCTTATTATTCAGAAGAGGCCAGAGCAAGGAATCAAGCCATCAGTATCTGAGAACAGTCGAGGCAAACAGAAGTAATAAAGCACTGCACAAAAAGAGGAAGAGGTGTTCTACACTAAAGATCAAGTGAACACTCCTCAAGACCGTAGTGTTGTTTCTACAAGTCAATAAGAACACAACGATCAGATTCATGAAGACATGCATCAGAAACGCAGAGTTCGAATAGCTGAAGACTGAAGCATTGGCAACGGTTCAATCTGAAGAGTAATATTCGGACAAGAGCTTATTGAGAGCATCGATGCAAGGACAACCTCTGATCGAGAAATCAGAAGGGTGAAATAATGTCATTGACCTGCCCAAGATATCAAAGTGACATATCTGACAGGGTTGGTGAAATAGCAGACTGCAGTGACAGGAAGTCAGAAAAAGATGTCATATCACATCTGCAGTCTGCACCAAATAACTCGAGATCTGCGAAGCAATTTGAATAGCTTTCAACGGCTACTTTCCAATGGAAAGATTGGGAAATAGTATAAATCAACAGAGCTTCAAAGATCAAGAGTCACTGATGATTGTGAAGTAGCAGAATCATTGAGTTGGTGAATGTTATTGTTGACTCTACGAGTTCCACCAAAGATCAATTGAACAAGTCTTAGTGACAGTGAGACTACCAAGGTGGAAGTGAAGCAGCTTTGAAAAAAAACTCAAACAGATCAAAGCTTCACTCAACAAAGATGAGAATGCCACTAAAGTTGACAGCCAAGCTGAGAGCCGAGAAGGCCAAGAAGATAGCATTCAGGAAAGTGGCTGAGTACAAAGAAGATCAAGAGAGCCACTCTACGAATCACCATGAACCGAAAGCTGAAACTGAACAAGTGCAGAACCATGTCTGCAAAGTATTCAAGAAGGGTTCAGGGATTTCTAAGTGCCAGATAAAGTCTACTAAAAGTACAGAGACTTAGCAAACCCAGATGGTGATGGTGCACAACTGATACCAGGTGAAAATGAGCACAAAAGAGTAAAGATCAGCTGCACCAACGAAGATGTGGTCCAAACTCGAAGCAGAATGCAAAGAAAACCACACTAAGCTGCTAAGTACAAAAGATGTTCAGAGCTTTATGACATCTTAGCAGCTCAGCACCAACAACATCAACAACTACAACAACAAGAAGCGTGGGCTCGAGGGTCCTTGTCCAGGAGGGACTAAATGAAGTTCCAAGCCTCTTTGGGCTTGAAGAGTTACTAGGAACTAGAGAAGTTCCAAGGTTCTTGGCCTTGAAGAGTTCTTAGAGAATTGAAGTCCCAAGGTCAGCTTTGGCCCTCAAGGAATCTTAATGATTGTGGTCATCCTCCTCCTCAAAGGAAACTCTGCTAGTTGAAAGCGAAGAAGAGTGGATTAGGAGCTTGAGTCTCCGAACCACTTTAAAACCCTTGTGTCTTTTACTTTATGTCATTTACATTATGTACATTAACTGCTATAACTGCTATGTATGTTTTAACTACTTACCACTGAACTAACTCTACGAACAATGTATGTATGATTATGATTATATCAATGAAGGGGATCTTTTACTTATTCCGCTGTGCTTGAAAAGATTCTTATGTTTGTCATATGCTAGATTATTAGCAATACAAAATAAACCAGAAAAGTATTTGAAATAAAAAAGGATCTATTCAACCCCCCCTTCTAGATCTATTGTACCTACTCGGAACTAACAATTGGTATCAGAGCAGGTTCTCATGATATTCAAAAGCTAATCGCTTTCAGTCTAATCCTAGGCACAAACATTGTTCTAAACTTAGTTTAGTAGTAAGTCACTTGTTATATGCAGATGAGCTCACACGTTAGAAATATTATGTACAGGTAAATATGCATATATATATCTGAAGCTGCTCAGATTGGTCCATACTCTCGATTGCCATAATCAACAAGACCAATCCTTGTTCACAATCAATCTTGTTGTCTGGAGACCAGGCTTGAAAGCTTAAGAGACATCAACAGAAAAGATTCAAACATCCACCAGCTTGAAAAGATGAAAAGCCCACACATGCTAAGAAATGCTTATCCAAGGAAGAAAGAAGAACTTCTCAAACATGTGCTTGGCCAACCAACAGTTGGATGTAAACCTTGTGAACTCAAGGATGTCGAAGAACTGAAGACGTTGAGATTCTCTTAGCTTGCATCCTCAAGACCACGACTGATTGATTGAAGGTCAACTGGTGCAATAAGCTGTCATGAGTAAATGAGAAACTATGCACATCAATGCCTAATCTCAATATGTCAAAGTTAAATGATTGTTAAGGAAAAGGTACGGTTCCTCACTAGTATAACTGTGTACATCATGTTGCACCTTCTTATGAACTATAACAGTATTCTTTCAAGAAATCATAATCTACCTAAAAAGGTGAATAGAGAAATTACAATCGAGGATGGAAACCCAATTGCCTATAAACTTTCTCCATCCAAGTTTTAGGTTGAAGATGACATCTTGAAAGAAATCTGAAATGGGTCATAAGAGCATCAAGTTAAATTAATTTTATGTGAAGTAATCTTTCTTTGATGGGTTAGTATGTATGTACAAACCAATGTTCTAAGAGTTTGATAACACACAGAGTATGATCAGTCCTGCAAAAGTATCTTGATGATTTGTAGAAACTGATCACCTCCATGAATCAACCAGATACAAATAATTTGTAGAGTTGACTCTCACTCTGAGAACATTTAAACTCTGTGAACATAACCAAGCAAATGATGAAACCATCAAAGAAAAAGAGTGTTTTATTAAAATAGCAAATCTTACACACACTCACCTTCATGCATCTCAAAATGTATTATCTAAATGAGTTACATGCATGAATATGATTGTTGGTGATCAATATGATGATTATCTAAATATATGAGGAACAGGGGTTTAGAAAAATAACCTAGCAGTACCCACTTAACCATGGGTACCAAAAATAGAAATTTATAATCTGCAGGTACTTAGTCTATCTGACCACACTAAGGAAGGCTAAAGCAGAAGACTTCAGTCAAGAAAGATTCAACCAGCAGAAGGCTTAAGACTGTTCAGAAATGATTCTGATAAAATTCCTATATGTCAAAGCCTGTTCTTGAAGATGTGCTGAGCTAATCTGAATAAAGCTCACATGGCTGCTGATCTTTGTATGGAAGCAGGCCATTCAACAAAAGAAGAAAAGGGTCTTATATGCTCAATCATGCAAAGCATGTCATAAGAGAAGAATCCTCAAGGAAGCTGACTATAGAGGATCATCGAGCATCAATCATGAGGAACTCATTATAGGAGCAGAACTCAGCAAGCACAAACTGACAAGGAATACTACGTTCGTAGTGCTGTCAAAGGATCGTAGAATGATCAACCATGAAAATGCCAATTTCTATAATACAAGAAGATTTAATGTGACGCCCCCAAAATAGGTATACATCACCTATTCTGAGTCGCCAAAAACATGGTACATAATACAAATACAATCTTTAATATACAACAAGAGCGCTAAGTGTTTTAATACAAATACTGTCTTCTAGACAATATCCACTCTCAGAATAAGTCCTCATTATATTTATTATCACACTATTTTATAGAATAGTGAGGACTACTAAGACACCATCTCGGACCGTCACTCCGTTCCCTGACTAGTCCCGGCTACGTTCTCATTTCCTGAAGAGAACAGTGAAAGAAAGGGTGAGCTCAACTAGCCCAATAAGAAATATTATGACTAAAATAATATAGAATAAATTATCATCAGTCTTCAACAATGTTAAACTGATAAAATACAATAGACATCAAGTTTAACTGCAGCGGAACAAGCAATCCATTAAAAGAGTCAAGTAGAGAAAATCTACTATCTTTTATGATTTAAAAGGTTTTTCATCACTTTTATCGCTGGGACTCAGCTTAATAATAATCCATATCATCCCTGCACTACGGCCAACGATATTCATTAGTATCACGACCATAAATTATCCATGCACTACAGGCCAAGGAAATTCGTGTAGTCATCAATGGTTATGATCATGCCAACAACTGTCCATCAATGCACTACGGGCCAATGAGGACTTTTACCACATCATTTGTAACATTACGGTCATGATTACACCGAATAATCCCTGGTCATTATCATACCAATTCAATCTATGCACTACAGGCCACAGATGACTTTCAACAAAATATAAACATGAGGATGATGACAATGATATAAGAATTCAATAAAACAAGTTCAAGAATTAATTTATCCAGAAACTAATAACGTCCAAATTGTCAACATGATACTTCTTTGTAGAGTAAAATTTAAGAATGCTTAGAAGAATATTTCCATGAAAAAAGATTTGGATGAAGCGCAAATATCAAGGATATTCCACTAATTTCATGGAGTATAGAAGTCAAAACTTTAACCAACCGAGTATAATCTGTAATGGAATAACAAAAGAAATCACCGTGCATGCGATAGAAATCAAGGGTAGGTTATTCTAACGGAATAATAAATAACGGAACTAGGTCCAACGTAAAACGCATGCATGACGTGATATTCCAAATGTAATAATAAAGAATGGAATAATGTAAGAATTTCACCAAGTATAGGTAGCAGCGTATCAAAAGTTATTCCAATGTAATGATAAATAATGGAATAATGAAGTTCTCTTCATGAATACAAAAGAAATAATACCCCTTACCTTAGAGAAGAAAGTCTTTGGATATAGGAGTAGTGAAGTAGCAGAACACTTTTCTTCTTTCTCTCTATAGTTTCTCTCTCTAGAGTTTCAATGAATTCGTAAGAAATTATGAAGGAATGAGCTTCTATTTATAGAAGAATGGACTGCATAGTAACTAATTCATGAACGGTCCAGATTGATTTATTTTTAATCGGACGGTCCAGATTTAAAGCAAAATCTTTTAAATAAAATATAATATATTCTATTTATAATATATATATATAATAATAATACGTAACTCCCTCCGTGATTGCCTCAAATTTCTTCCCCCTCCCACTTGCACTCAATTATACATATATATATATATATATATATATATATATATATATAAAAATAAACTCCCTCCTGAACAAATTATCAACATAATGCTTTGTTTGAAAAGTTTGGCAACTAAGTCCAAGTCTTTGAAAAATAATGCATCCTGCCAAAATCCACCAAAACCACCACCATTCACCCACATGCTTATATAAATATAAATATATATTATATAATACGTATATATATATATATATATATATATATATATATATATATATATATAAAAAACGAAACTGAGATAACTTTTTTCGACTATTTTGAAAAATGGGTAAATGGGAGATCCATAAATACTTCATAAAAAAATCCCTTCAATATTTTTTAACAACATTTATCATCATTATTATAATTCATAATATTAATCGACTGTGTCATTCCCGTGAAGAGGGCTTTCAATAAGGATTTCTCCCTATTGACGCGCAATTAGGTGACCAAATCTCTCCTTGACAGAACTTTTAGACATCGTTAATATTGCAAATAATAATATTAATAACTTTGTCATCTCAATTATTGATTTAATAATATATAAAATATTGACAATAATTAAATTAAACTATGTGACTTCTCACGTAAGCATTAATAATCAATACAGAGTGTGTTACTATGCAACCACGCCAGACATCTTGTCTTTTACTACCGAGTAGTTCAACAAAGATTAACGGTAAAACTTCCGCCAATTATTTTCATAAAAATATTTTTGTCGTTTTCTCAATCAAAACAATAATTCCGTTAATAGGGGTCCACCAATGATTGTGCCGTCGTATGAATATTCCCTGCTAAAACGAATATTCCCCGACCAATCGAATATTATATAACAACTTGTGTACTTTGCAAAATTTATAAATATTACCCACAACTATAACATTATATCAAATTTATTCCATAATATTCAAAAATGATATTTATAGAAAATTCATTTTTATTCATAAAAGTTGGGGTCTTACATTTAATAACTTCAGCCAGAATGAGATAAGCATGGTTGCCTTCAGCTACACATGAAGAAGAAGAACTTAGGTCTCTCTGAAGAAGACAGTATCAACTATGGGGGAGCAATAATCTGCTAACGAAGATGTAAGCTCTAAACCATCGAGGAGATATACTATGAAGTGCGTGCATCACGACTATAGAGTCCCAAAACTTTGTGGTTGATGAACCAAATGAAGATCCAAAGTCAGTAGGAACTTCTCAAAACGTACTACTGATAACCTTTCAGCCACCCAACTCAAAATCTTGGAGTACCTATGATCAAACATCTGATCGTAGTGCAAGAGTAGGAGGACACCACAATTGCAACCAAGTGCAAATGTCTAAAGTTGAAAGAGGGACTCCCTAATAGAAAAGGTCAAATGAGATATCAGTGCAAATCACTTCTAAAGTATTTCATCTGGAAAGCGCCTCAGGGACAAACCTGACCCTTAGCTCACTTAAGAGGTTGGCCCTTCCTGAGCTACCTTGACCCAGAAGGAATGCTTAGTAAAGTTCTTCTCAAGGACCAAGTCAGTCAATGATTATAGAATAGAGTTTTAAGAAAACTCAACGATCGTGATGCAATCTCAACGATCGTAGTGAAAACTCAACAATCGCAGAAACAGACTCGACGATCGCAGACTTACTAGAAGACACTCTAGCTCATGAGGAGCTTGGAAGAACGAGACAATTGCTCTACCATTATGAAGTATGAGGAGATTAGTTCAAATACAGTTTGGAAAGACATCTTGCAAACGCACATTAGAACTTAAGTGCCCAAACTGGCTTGGGGTACATCAGTGGTTGAGCTATGCAGTTTCAACATGAAGAGAAATGTCAAAACCATCCACTGCAACATCTTTCAGAGAATTGATCGTTGAGTCAACAAAGGGAAACGTAGAGTCAATAGCTGTCCTATCATGCTACTCTACGAACTCAAGAGGTCAAAGGTCAATCCACGTTAATCAAATGTCCACTCTTCTAAAAGAGACAGCTAACTGACAAGTTACTGGGGAGTTATAGCTTGTTACTGGGTATCGTGCAACCAATGACTTGGTGACACATAATAGCGTTTGCAGGGAGAGAAGAAACTGCCTTAAAGACAAATTCAAAATCTACAAACAGTTGTTAGAAACTATCAAAACTTCTTCCCTCTCATTTTCAAACCCTAAAAGCCTGTTCATTTCCTGAATCCATTAACCCTCCAAATCCTTACCTAAATCACAGTCAACTATCGCTCACACGACTTTCTAAAACCAACACCCATATTCCTCGAACTCCTCAAATGGCAGATTGGCGAGTAATCACTGGCATTCAGCTAGAAACCAAGATGTTCAAAAAATTCGAAAAGAAGTTCAAAGATATTCTTGAACTTGTGAAGAAGGCCGGGTTCTCAGAATGTCTTGAGGAAAACACACGAATATATGGTGACCTGGTCAAGGAGTTCCATTCAAATGCAACCATAAATTCTGGAATCCTCTCCACCAAGGTTAAAGATCAGATTCTGAAACTAAACTCTTCTAACATCAATCAATGCTTAGGCCTTCCTGACTGAAATCTGAAAAGCCTAAAAGAGATTGACACAGAAAAAGCTAAGAAGATTATGCAGTACAGAAGAAACCCTAGTCTGAAGGACATGAAGAAAAAGGAGTTTCCTGAAGAATTCGAGTTCCTTGCTAAAATCGTGGGGAAATGTATCTTATGCAAAGACACTGCACATGATACTGTGATTGACCAACAGCTGAAGATCATGTCTGCCATAGTCTTGAAGGAACACATCAACTTTGGAGATGTCCTGCTCGATCATATGTCTAAGTGGTTGGATAAGGAAGAAAAGAAAAAGATTGACTGAAAAGCTACTCACAAAGGTTTTTCATGGGAGATTCTTAAGTATCATCCTGAAGAAAAAGTTGAAGAATAAAATTAAGGATGATGATGGTGAAATCCTTAATGTTCACAAGGTAATGTCTCCACAACTGTTCTTAAATTAGAAGAAAAACCCAAAGGAGAATAGATAGTTGACAACTGGGAGCAGTAGCAAGTCCTCTGCAAAGAAGAGGAAGGCAAAGGAGGTAGAAAATTTTGAATCTGATGATTCTGTACCAACGGCAACAGCACCAGCCAAGAAGAAATCCAAGAGCATGAGTAAAGCTGAGGCCTCTCCAAAAAGTCTATCCACAGAAGACAAGGTTGAAGATGAAAATGTCTTAACTGCAGAGACCACTAAGAGAAGAAGTAACAGATTACTTCAAAGACCATCCAGCAAGAAAGCTAAGATGATGGACAGTCCAATTTCAACTCACCATGAAGGTACGTCAAATGAAGAAAAGGACGTAGAATCAGAAGAAGAAAAGGCTGAGCCCCCACAGGCCAAATCTAGCAATGAAGGTGAAGCTGGATTAAAGGAAGAAAATGCATTATCTGCTGATGAAGAAGAATGCACAAGCCCCTAGAGCATTCACTCTGCTGATAAAGACAATATACAAATTGACCAAACTGCATCTCCAAATGCAAATGCTCCAACCAACCCAGATGATGAATCAAATGATGCTGATTCTGAAGAAGAAGGACATGCCCCCACAAATGCTGAAGAACAAGAAAGTTCATATGCCGACTCTAAGATCTCAGAGTCTGAAGAAGAAGAAGTATCTGATTCACCCATAACTGAATCCCCAAGAAGAAGAAGGAGTCACCGATTGATAGCTCAATTTGCCTCTGAAAGGAGAAATGATCAATCTACTGAAATCATTGAACTAAGTAATGATGAATCCAAGATCGAGGAAAGAGAATGTGAAGATGAGACCCGAGATCAAGAAGGAAATGATTCCAAGGAAGCCATTGCTGAAGAGGATTCTGAAGATGAAGTTCAGCAAGAAGAATCTATTGATGAATCTGAGGAACTAGAATATTTTCCTGTTCTCTCTCCAGCCAGAATTAGCAGAAGAATTATAGTGGAAGTCTTTGATGAGCCACCAACAGAATCACCAACAAAATGGATAAATCAAGGAAATGAACAACTTCGAATTGTAAGAATGACCACAGATGAAGTACTTCACAACTGGAAAAACATGGAATTAGACTGCACAACAATACTGTATGACTCTGAAGACCTTCTGATGAGATGGTTCTTCCCGTGGATGCCATGGTTGAAGGCACATACTAATGCTGATGAGAGCTACTTCAGTTGGTGCTACTCTCAGTTTCTAAATTTTTGGAACTGGTATCACAAAACTTCCCCAGGGTTAAGAAGTTTGCAACCATGATGATCAACAACAAGCCCCACTAAAAGATCTATCGACATGCTGAAAATCATTATATTCCTTATGATCGTAGAGTGGACTCTGAGGGAAAAAGGAATTTAGCCAAGACACGGATCGTAGAGTCTGTTCACTCTACCACTGATAATGATCAAGTCCAGAATCAGATGTCTCTATCTTCCCAAACACAGCTATATAACATTCCTGCATCCTCAACTAGTGATTGGAACTCAACAATTCTTCAGATTCTCAACACCTTCAAAAATCTATCCAAAGAAGCAGATCGTAGAGTCCAATCTGGTGTTCAGCAAGAGACTGCCCAACCAATTGACGAAGTCTCTATGGAGCAAGAGCTAATGAAAAACTCTAATGAACTAATTGAGAAGATATCTCTAATCCATGAAGAATCAAAGAGAGTGACAACAGCTGGAGATAATTCAATTCAAGATAAACTCCAAGCAACTATGGCTGATGTATCCCTCAAAATTAGAGAAAGAGATCACATCTATCTCAAGGCTCTACATGATCAAAAGGCTGAAGCTCTACTAGCACAAAAGGCAAATGAAGAGAACCTCAAAGTCCTCTCCGACAAGATTGACAACATGAACCAGTCCTTCTCTATGCAACTTGAGTTAAGCCAACAAGAACTCAAGATTGAAGTTGGTAACTCCTCTTATATGATGGAGCAGCTTATGTCCAACATGGAGCAGCTCTCTCAAACGATTAATGATAAAAAGGGGAGAAAAAGAGGCATAGAAAGGGGAAGAAAAAGAGGCACTCTAGAAAGAGCAAGGAGAGCAGGAGCAAACAAGTCAAGAAGACGAAGAAGGAAAAAGCAGAAGAAAGAGATGGTTCATCAGTGAGGGGAGCCCAAAATTTGAGGGGGGCCAGAGCCCAAACCAGGAAAAAGGAAGAAAGGAATAGCTCCACACCCCAGGGGGAGCAGGAGCAAAGGAATCAACAGATGAGTAGCTGATCAACAGACATCCTGGAAACAATCATGGAGCCAAAGAGGTACATCTCTAACTAGTTAAGTATGTTCGGATCCGAGGATGTAAAATGTCGATGTATTAAATTCATTTCACATCTTTATAAATGACATTCATAATTATCATTTTAGAAATACAATTTACTCATCGTATATAAGATTCATTCATAACATGCATATGCACTTATTATTTTTGTCATAATTAAATAGGGGGAGATTGTCAGGAATACGCATATGAATGACATTCCTATTTACATATAATTTGATTATGATATATGAATGAATATGCAAGTATGCTTGCATTAAGAAAAGCTGTAAAGTCCTTTGATAGATAATAGAAACATATGTACAAGGACTTAGAATGAATTGATCAAATGCGTAAGGTTAATCCTACACAAGCAAAATAGCTATGTAAAGTCCTGAAAAAGAAATGATGTACAAGGACTATAAATATAGAAAGATCAAACATGTTAGGTTGATCTTATGTTGTAAAAGATAGGCTTGTCTGATCGTCGAGAACTGTACCAGAAATCGTAGTCTGCCAGAAGAGTCAAGGAAAACATGAGAGCTATCGAGGCAGAATCGTAGTCTGCAAGATAGTTGATCTCGAAGTTCGTAGACTTCTAGGAGAGACGAGGAAGGATCGTAGTGTGTCGAGGAGAACTTCCTCAGGACCATAGTCTGCTGAGGAAGTCATGTGTTCAATCGTGAGAGACTGACACGCGCCACAAGTCGATCGAGCATCTACCGAAAATAAGTAAAGGATCGTAAACTACACACGGAGTCGTAGAATCTACTAGGTCAAGTAAAGGATCGTAGACTACACTCAGAATCGCAGAGTCTACTGATTGTATCAAAGGCAGAGATCGTAGTCGAGCAAGATCAGATGAAGACAACAAACACAACGATACAAATCATAGTGTCAAGATCTGATCTCAGAATCGTAGTGTCTGCACAGCCAAAGCTGAATCGTAGAGTGCAGAACTAAGACCTCAACAGATGTGCTCATAATGCCAAGGCAGAATCGTAGAGCAAATACGAGTCTCAACGAATAAGCACTCCCAAAATATTCAAAGGAATGAAGCCTCTAGTTGACACTTCATAAATACGTCCCACCTGAAGGAAACCAGAGAGCACTCAACGAATGGCATGCAAGCTAACAGAAAACCTAAGCACCAACCCAATCAGCATCAAGATTGAGTTGTGAAGTCATTCGAGATGAAGTCTTCCACAAGATGATCATAAGAAGACTTCAGTAGCTGACTAAGGAAAGTCAGCATATGCAGTAGCTGTCAAGTAGAAAGATGACAACGATCTTGGAAGCAACCAAGATCGTAGTGTTTGCTAAACAAAGAAGGAACTGATGGAGTACACACTGAGACACTGGTCAACCTCTGAAGAACAAGGCTAAAGTGATTAAGCATTGGGTCAGTCCATTGATGATAAGTGAACGGGAGATCAAAAGGAGAAAGCGAGCTGGACACGCCACAAATATGAAGTGGCTTGTTATTCAGAAGAGGCCAGAGCAAGGAATCAAGCCATCAGTATCTGAGAACAGTCGAGGCAAACAGAAGTAAAAAAGCACTGCACAAAAAGAGGAAGAGGTGTTCTACACTAAAGATCACGTGAACACTCCTCAAGACCGTAGTGTTGTTTCTACAAGTCAACAAGAACACAACGATCAGATTCATGAAGACATGCATCAGAAACGCAGAGTTCGAATAGCTGAAGACTGAAGCATTGGCAACGGTTCAATCTGAAGAGTAATATTCAGACAAGAGCTTATTGAGAGCATCGATGCAAGGATAACCTCTGATCGAGAAATCAGAAGGGTGAAATAATGTCATTGACCTGCCCAAGACATCAAAGTGACATATCTGACAGGGTTGATGAAACAACAGACTGCAGTGATAGGAAGTCAGAAAAAGATGTCATGTCACATCTGCAGTCTGCACCAAATAACTCGAGATCTGTGAAGCAATTTGAATATCTTTCAATGGCTACTTTCCAACAGGAAGATTGGGAAGTAGTATAAATCAATAGAGCTTCAAAGATCAAGAGTTGCTGATGATTGTGAAGTAGCAGAATCATTGAGTTGGTGAATGCTATTGTTGACTCTACAAGTTCCTCCAAAGATCAATAGAACAAGTCTTAGTGACAGTGAGACTACCAAGGTGGAAGTGAACCAGCTTTGAAGAAAAACTCAAACAGATCAAAGCTTCACTTAACAAAGATGAGAATGCCACTAAAGATGGCAGCCAAGATGAGAGCCGAGAAGGCCAAGAAGATAGCATTCAGGAAAGTGGCTGAGTACAAAGAAGATCAAGAGAGCCACTCTACGAATCACCATGAACCGAAAGCTAAAACTAAACAAGTACAGAACCATGTCTGCAAAGTATTCAAGAAGTGTTTAGGGATTGCTAAGTGCCAGACAAAGTCTACTAAAAGTACAGAGACTTAGCAAACCCAGATGGTGATGGTGCACAGCTGATACCAGGTAAAGATGAGCACAAAAGAGTAAAGATCAGCTGCACCAACGAAGATGTGGTCCAAACTTGAAGCTGAATGCAAAGAGGACCACACCAAGCTGCTAAGTACAAAGATGTTCAGAGCTTAATGATATCTTAGCAGCTCAGCACCAACAACATCAACAACTACAACAACAAGAAGCCAGGGCCTGAGGGGTCCTTGTCCCGAGGGACTGAATGAAGTTCCAAACCTGCTGGGCTTGAAGAGTTCCTAGGGAACTAGAGAAGTTCCAAGGCTGCTGGCCTTAAAGAGTTCTTAGTGAATTGAAGTCCCAAGGCTGCTGGCCTTGAAGGAATCTTCATGATTCAGGGTACTGCCCCTCCTCAGTGGAATTCCTGCTAGTTGAAAGTAGAAGAGTGGATTAGGAGCTTGAGTCTCTGAACCACTTAAAACCCCTTGTGTCTTTTACTTTATGTCATTTACGTTATGTACATTAACTGCTATAACTGCTATATATGTTTTAGCTGCTTACCACTGAACTAACTCTACGAATAATGTATGTATGATTATGATTATATCAATAAAGGGGATCTTTTACTTATTTCGTTGAGCTTGAAAAGATTCTTATGTTTGTCATATGCTAGATTATTAGCAATTAAAAATAAATCGGAAAAGTATTTGAAATAAAAAAGGATCTATTCAACCCCCCCTTCTAGATCTATTGTGCCTACTGGGAACTAACACTTTATTCAATCAACGTAGTCATACGTTGACTTTAACATTTCATACATTCACATATATATAACACATCATGCTCTTTGCGATAAAACTTTAAAACAGTTAATCATCAAGTTCACATAATAAATAGGAACTGAAAGACTTGCCTTGATCGTTGTTTACCAATAATAGTTTAAAACCTTATAGTTATCTGCACTTCACTTGCCCTACACAATTATATAATCATGCACAACAACTATTAGTCACATAGCAATGCATAGTAGTTGTAATGTAAACTTTACTCTATATCTCATAACCCTTCCTATTATCAATACACAATGTTCAATTTGATTGTGTTAACTTTCGACTTATAGCTCACTATGTTTCATATTCGAAGTTCATTCAAGTGTTTAAGTCTTGCTAGGACTAATTATTGGTTTTATATTAACACTATTCAATATCTTATAATATTCATTTCATTTGATTTAAAACACTTTTTACGTTCATTATCACTTATCACGACGTTTCGACGTTTATTCGTCACACACCCAATTTGTCTCTCTTGTGTGTGCTTAGTATGCGAATACAACTTATCTAATATATCATTTATTAATGTTAATCATCATTACACTTCCTAATATTCATGTTCTATAACTTAGAACAACATCTCTTATCGTCAAGAGCATCATTACACTTGCATACGTGCATGCCCGACGCCCTCCTATTGCCTTTTAAAACACAATAGTCCTACGAATGACCATTTTGACCCTTCCTAAAGACCTCAAATTAAAAAACTTAAAGAACAAAAGTTGTATTTATATTCGTCCTCATTTCGGATCATCTTGAATCACCTCAATCGGAGTTCGTATGAAAACGTTATGACCGTTTTACCAAAATAGGTCACAGCAATCACACCTTGCACACTAGGCGCGCGGCCACGCCCAACTCCTTCATCGATTCCGCGTGCCCGTACGACATGGCAGCGCCCAGCTGCGCGTCCGCGCTCCTGAGATGCACGCCCGCGCATGGCTACGCCCAGATTATAGATTTTGTAATGTTTTTACTTCAAACCTTCATAACTTCTTCGTTTTAAGTCGGAATTAGTTGGTTTTCGATTCTATGAACTTGTGAAACACTGAACTACTCATCTAAAGAATAATTTTAACATTTCAAAAACTTTAACACATCAATTTAAGGGTTCCAATTCAATGTTCATGCTGTATTTTCATGTTTTAAACACATTTAGCGAATTCGATCGCCACGACTTCGTTTCTTAACCAATTAACACGATTTAAACTACGCCGTTTTCGTTTCTTCATATACTAACATAATCCAATACCAATTTACAGATTATAGCAAGTATTGATCATGAAATTTTGTACTTTCTAAGACATATCCTATAAACATAAACACTATTTTTACAATTCCTTCCTAAAATCCCAATGCTCACGAATTTGACAAACAAGTATCAATCATATATGATGGTTAACAGATTATACATACCCAATAATCTTTATAAACCAATTCTTTACTCAAATCATGCACCATAACCAATTAAAGAGAAGAAGTTTTGATAAAACACAACTAAGAACTAGGGCTATAATATTACCTTTTTAATTTCTCCATAAGCTTAATTAGAGGATGAGAATAGCTTGATTATCCTTCCTCTTCCATCTTTGATTCTCACAATCACCCTTTTTTTCAATTTAACAAAGGATTTCTTCTCTTTCTCTCTCAATTTCTCTTCAATTCTTTGTTTTCTCTATTCTTAGGCTTTAGGAACAAAACACGTATATCAATATAACTGATATAAACATAATGCGTATGCATTATGGGTTCTTCAGTTACAATAACAAAGGGTCACTAAGCCATGTTTGGCTAGCACCTAAAATCTCCTTTTTCAATTTATTTTAATACTCCTTTATTATATGGTAAATTTGTCACACATAACCAAACATAATCTTATAATTTCATATTAAGTTACATTGTGTTTATTAATAACTTAATTTATCAAATCACTCCTTATCATTATAATAAATTTATTTAATAAATTATTCATCCTCTAATTTAATTATTTAATTAAATTAGAGCCTTGTCATTCCATTAGCGTAATAAAATACGACTTGATTATAAAATTGTTTATCATCAATTAACTTAAAATTGTCATACATGAATAAATTATTCCATAATAATTCCCATCAAATATTTACTTTATAAAATAAATATCTCAACTAAAATATTTATTTTACGTGATAATTATCTTAACTATTTATAAAATTCACAATTAAATTACATTAACATATTACATTTACATGTAACACATTACCTTCTCAAAATAAATATATTTACATTAATTCACTATTTTAATTAAGTGAATTACTCTTAATATTTATGAAAATTAATTCATAATAATTCCATTGCCAATAAGGCATAATAATCAAATTATAGTATTTCATACTCAAACTCAAAACATCTCATAATAAGAATTTTAATTATTAAATTCCTATTTTAATAACTTATAAAAATTCGGGTTGTCACATCTTTCCCTCTTTATAAGGATTCCGTCCTCGGAATCACCAAAACCCTACCTTACTCAAGTTTTCATCAAATCTCTTTGTTGAATAACTTCAACACTTTACCTTAATATAGGTTTTATATTTCCTACCCCCAACATTCTTGATAATAAATTCTTGTAAGTTTTATTTCATAACTTTCACTTGAACTCAATTATATTTTGAGTATTATATATTCTTTAACCCATTCATTTCCTTTTCTAAGGATCGTTATCATAAACACTCGGGATATTACATTCACCCATTCTTCTAAGAATTTCGTCCTTGAAATTTTATTTATTAATCTTCATTCATTCAATCTATCAAAATAGATTTTATGTTAATATTTTATTCATTCATTGGGTTCTAAAACCACTTCTTTCCACAAAGATCTTTCTACAATTATTAAACTTTTCTATTAAAATTTTTACATTATTCTTTGATAACTCATCTCCTTCTCCTTTCAAAATTTCTTTTCTCACCTATTCAACATATCCATCATTCAGTGTCGCATTCTACGACTTACTTCTTTCTAAGGAATATCATCCTTACCACATTCGCCTTTTAGAATATAAAGGATCTTCCACAATTGTTCAATAATTTGGAAGTAGTATGAATAACTCAGAAATTTTAAAAGATTCCAAATCATGTTGAGGGTCATAAGACCTTGAACTACGTCCACGGTTATAAGTACTCTTTCAACTTAAACCTTAACAGTCATTAATCTATAGGGACTCCCCTACTTAGGGTGTTAAGCCCTTCGTACGATGTATTGTACACAAACATTTAAACGCTATGCGTATGTCCATAGTTACAAGTAATCTTTCAACTTAAACTTTAGCAGTCATAAGACTATAGGGACTCTTCGTACTTAGGGTGATCAGCCCTTCGTACAATGTATTGTGCACAAACATCTTAATGCCTCCGCGTAATTCCCTATAAAAGGGTTGTTCATCTCAGCTTTTCAACATCTGAATCCGCACCAAAACAATTTGGTTTAGCATAACTTTTCAAGAAACGCTTGAATTTCATGAACATCTTTCAATAATCGTCTAGCTGAATCAAATATCTTAGACTTCTACAATAATTCGGACATCAATTGAAATATATACATATATATATATATATATATTCTCATATCTTAAAGAAATCTCAAAAATATTTATATGACGTCATGATACCGTACTTTATTTACAGTCCGTTGAGGATTTCGTTATTTGGTGATTTTATCATACTACATCATACCATAGTGGGCTGACGATCCTTAGATCACATCCAACAATAAGTAATACTGCATTGATGACTCCATCATTTTTATCATCTCTGCACCAGGTTCCATGACACATTGATGAAATAAAAATACATTTTGATATATTTCAAATCATTTTTGTCTAGCCGAAGCAATTAGCATAGACATACGAATAACGGTATTATTTTTAAAACTCTTTGGTTTCATCATTTGATCCAATGTTTTTCAAGAAAATAGAAGTGCAAACATTAGCACGAAGTCAATAAATTTCGAAAGTCTAGCATAGCTAGTAGATTTAGAATATCCAGGTATCCATCAACTTCAATCATTACTCCATTACTTCATTACTTAACCATTCTATCAATATTCAAATTCTTCAATGCTCTCTATACTATAACCGTTTTCTACCCAATATAGTTCATCAAACTTACCGCACAGTGGAAGTTCAGGAACTTACCACAATAATATGACTTTAAGAACTTATCCTAGTCAGACCATAGGCGTCCATTCGCTGAGGGGTTCAAAACATACCATATTATTGTGAGTCACAAACTTACCATATGCATTAGTTTTAAGAACCGCACCTAATCCTAATAATATCTGACTAATCTTATTAGTTTCTAACTATCAAATATACACATGAGAAAAACATCACCTTTTTGCCACATATACATTGATAGCGTGACACCAACATTTCAATGATTATAAATGTGATAAACTGAGTGCAAGCACAAAAACCTCGCCCATACAAAGATTTGTACACTTAGCCATCACATGAGTCCTCAATTGAAATTCCACCTAACTCTATCTTACTTATAACTTGCTCTTTGCTCGATACGAATTCCTCGTATCACATTATCTATAACTCCTCATGAGTTATCTCGTATTATTTCATAGTACATCATCTTTATAGCATCAAGCTATAATTATTCAAGCATTACAGACCATCTTTCTTTTTATAACTTAAACAGACCACGTTGTGATCTTATTCTATAATCATCTCCCTTAAAATTCTTTTCTTAACTCGTGATCGCTTTGTTTTACGATCCTCTTTCTTTCCCTTTTTCATCATTTACAACATTATTTGTTATCTTTGCTATTTCCATTTCTTATCTTTATATCTCTTCAAGATTCTTCTTTGAATTTTCTTGTTTATATAACAATTCTTACTTTAAGAATTTCTAGCTTCATTTACATTGCTCAACATTTCATTTGAGTTCCACATTTTCATCATACGTATCCACTTTCTATACTTGGTACACATCGAGTCTCTAATAGTTTCAATATGGTACGCTGAGTGGTTTCCCATAAATAACCAACAAACTAGGTACCGAGTTGCTAGTTCGTATATACCTCCGCTCTATGAAGGAATCGTTTAGCCCAGATACCATACATCAACTATTAAAGAGTACAATTATACCATACTTAAATATAACTTTTTATTCTTAACTTCTGTATCATTCTCTTCTTATAGACATTGTCTATTTATTATTACCTTACATCCTTATTGTGATGCCCCCAAATCCGTGTAACATCGATTACAGGACATGGTGCTCACGATACAACATACATCATCATCTATCTAAGTAACTCTAATAATAATAATAATAATAATAACTATTACATACTTATTCAAAATAAAGTCCCAAGTCTTTACAACCTTTAATAAACTGAAACTTAAACTTTGCGTTTATCACTACATTACATCATATGCGAAAATATAATTATTACATACATAACTCTCATTATTTCATCTTAGACTTTCCTTTGTCCTCGCTTCGAGGCCTCTCATATATAAATTACCTTTAATCGAAAGGTTTAAGCAAGAATGAGCACAAATTGCCCAAAGAATATATAAAGTAGTTTGAGAACATACATCAGAATTAAAAGCATTAGTATGAATATTTCTCAATAGTTGAAATAAATATCAAGAGATAAACTGGAATATCAAGATAAGAGTTCTGGAGTTTTCAATAGCATACTAAGGGGTGTTAGATACCCTGAACATTACTTTGTTTCATCATAAACCATTAGACAGTTTAACAATCAAATAGATTGTAAACGGTCTCTGCAAGTACTCCAGGTGATCATCCTATCGTACCCTACATTGTGCACAAGTATAAAGTTTAAACGCATAAGCGTAAATGGGACTATATGCCCGACATCAGTTACCCCGTTATCCGGGTTGTTCATCTTAGTATTCATGCGGGACCTCACCAAAGCAATTTGGATTGGTAAACATTAAATAGCTTCAAAGGATTTGAATTGTTCAAACAATATACTATGTTTGCATCAATAACATCTAGCTGGTACGAAAGCTAGAAAACATGCTTGAATATAGTTCATTAAGGGAATATAAACTTTAAAGTATAACAGTTGCAATAGGAACTGAATATTCATCAATAACGTTTCGCATCACAATTGAAGTTATAAAACTTTACAATAAAGAGGCTTGCATGAATGATTAATTAATCACAAGCCCAAATTTACCCTCGCTGCAATCAACTGAATAAGAGTTGAATAAATTCATAATGAATAATAGGGTAAGAAACTTGCCTGTTACGTCTTCTACAATTACTGCTATCTACTAGCCCTTCACATAACCTATTCACATGTGTCACGTTAAGTAATTTGGTTCTCGAACATCACTTTGAAGTGTAACGGTTCCCTTTTATTTTAATAAAAGATTAAACTCACACGTATTCAAATGCAATTCAATTACCTAACATGTTGCTATAAGTAGGCCACGTGGTTAAATAAAAGAAACTGGGAAACATAAATTTGTGACATTTTTTGGACCAAAACTCTACCAAAAATCTGCATAAAATATGCTTAAGGGTCTCAAGTCGGAAAATCTCATTTTCCATAATTATGACATCACATATATAATTAAATTCATTTATCCATATAGCATCATTTATATAAAAAATATCAAATCAGTCCCAAAAATATTTCTTTTCTTGGATTTTGTAGAATATAGTCCCACATTGAACACATAATTTTTCCAGAATTTTTAAAATTCATCTACTATTTTTAAATAGTCCATAATAGCCAAATATTCTCAGATTTTTCATAACTCTAGATTAGCTCCAAAAATTCTGAAATTTTCAGGGTCAACTCTTGTTATACACATGTACTTCCAGTAAAAATGTCGTAATTTTTGGACTTATACATAAAGAATTATTCGGGTATCTTCTCATAAAGTGTCCTTAACCGTAAAATTCATAACTCTCAAACCGTATGGCCAAAAATTCTCAAATTTTTACAGAACCTTCATATCTTCTTATATTAATACTACAAATTTTTCCAGAATTTTTAAAGTACAACACAGTGGACGAAAATGCCCCCGAAACAGACTGATCCAAACAGTCTCAAGAAAGACATCAAATTTTTGTTTCTTGCAGCCACTTTTACGATTTTATTCCTACTAATCTACATATGATATGACCATGATACTTGGACACAATAAACTTCATACATCAAGGTATTTTACAAAAATATAACATTCATGAAACTAGCATGCTAAGACCACAAACTAACTGCATAGAAAAATGTGCCAGCACTAGTTTTATACTAAGAAAAAATTCTGGAATTTCCGGCAGAATTCTGCAGATTTTATTACCAACATGCATGCTTACTATTTTCGTAACTTGCTCAATTTAACTCCCTTTCTTATGAAATTTGGACAGGTTGTACCTCATGCTACATACTATTTTATAAAATTATTACATACGCTTAATCGAAAGTCATATACACCATGATTCCGAGGCTCAAAAAACCCAAAAATCACAGGACACTAGTTAAACCCAATTAAACAAAAATCCGTGATTTTGCTTCTAGCATGTAATTAAATTATTCCTAATGTCCAGATCATCTACTCTCACATATTTTTACATTTCACAACATCAAACTTCAACAAATTTCCACCTTTTTGATTAATTTAGCACCTTAGAGACATTTTATCAATGGTAGAGCATGCATTGCTTAATTCTTTGATTTTCTATGAATTTGATGCATGATTAACCCATATCTTTTGTTGTTAACGATCTATAATCATCAAACAACAGTAACATGGCAACACAAAGCCACAACAAATCATTTACCAATTCTATATGCATTTTCTTCTCATTTTTCTTATAAAAATAAAATGGGTTCACGAATTACCTTTTGATGAATTTCTTCTTAGTTTAATATGATGCTCCTTCTCTTTGCTTGTCAAATCCTCAGTAATCCTCCAAAATTCGTTCTAACTCTCTTAAGCTCTCAATTTCTCTCCATGATTACTCACTTGGTGGAATTTTCTTAAAAGAAAAGTGTGTTTGTATATATGTATAGCTTGTTAGAGTCTTTTGATTCCCATAACCCCCAACTCTAATGATTAATTACTCACAATACTTAATAATACAATAATATAGTTAATTAATAGGAAGAATGTGGGAGTTAGAGAAAATGAATGTGGGAGTTAGAAAAATAAAAAGAATTTTGGTTTTAAGGAATAAAATAAAGTACTCCCACCTTAGCTATTATGTAATATATGTATACTCCATCCCTTGTCCCAATTTAATAGTCTCATGGGTCCCATCATTTCAGTTGATTTCTATTATAAAAAAAATATTATTTTAATCAATTAATCAATTAATAAGCTATTTGACTATTTTACCCTTCGGAACCAAACTTTGCGAACCATATATCGATTCCTACTAAAGTTGACGTTCCGGATGTCATGGGACTATTCGTTTAGTCAAATTCACCTCTGAAATTCGTAGTTTACTTTTTTCTCGAAAAAGTCAATCGATTGACTTTGACCAAAAAGTTAACTGTGACACTTTCGTGATTACAGTCTATCCTGACTAATTTCGACGTTTTAGACTCGAATACGCAGTCCGCATCTCAAAATTCCGCTCCAAACTTCAACTCATAATTCAATACTATCCCACATAATAAATAGAATAATTCCCTACTTAATCAATTTAAATAGTTAAATAAAACTAAACCAACCATTTAAATACATCTCATCACATCTCTTGAAATAACACATTTATGTATAACACATATAAATCTAATAAATGAAATCACCCAAAAGTTTCATATACATTCGTTTATTGATAATTCTTAAATTACATAAAAAAAAATCTCGGATATTACATTCACCCTCCCTTAAAAGGATTCCGCCCCCGAAATCATTACACATCAATCAAAAAGATTAGGGTAATTTTTCATCATTTTCTCCTCGAATTCCCACGTAGCCTCATCGGTGTTGTGGTTCCTCCATAATACCTTAACAGAAGGTATTATCTTATTTCTTAACACTTATTCTTTTCTATCGATTATCTGCAATGGGACCTCTTCATAGGTTAAGTCCTTTTCAAACTGAATAGGTTCATACTCTATGACATGCTTGTAATCCTGCTTATAGGGCCGTGGGACTGAAACGTGGAACACAGTGTGTATATGTTCTAACTCCGGAGGTGAGGCTATTTCATAAGCTACCTCACACACTCGCCTCAACACTTCGAAGGGTCCTATGAATCTAGGACTAAGTTTTCCCTTCTTCCCAAATCTCATTTTCCCTTTCCAAGGCGACACTTTCAAAAACACATAAGTGCCGACGTCGAAATCTCGTTGTTACCGATGTTGATCTGCATATTTCTTCTGTCGATCCTGAGCCGTCACTAGCCTCGCTCGTATTATTTTGATCACATCTGCAGTTTGTTGCACCAATTCTGGCCCTAGCAATTGTCGTTCTCCCACTTCATCCCAGCACAATGGCGTTCTACATTTCCTTCCATATAAAGCTTCATAAGGTGGCATACCGATGCTCGCGTGATAACTGTTATTGTACACAAATTCTACCAACGGTAGGTGGTCATCCCATCTCCCTTTGAAATCCATAATGCATGCTCTCAGCATGTCCTCTAACATTTGACTAGTTCTCTCACTCTACCCATCTATTTTAGGATGATACGCCGTGTTCAACCTCAGTTGCGTTCCCATGCGTTCTTGAAAACTTCTCTAAAAATTTGCTGTGAACCGCGGATCGCGATCTGACACAATTGATATAGGTACCCCATGCCTGGAAATAATCTCTTTGATGTAAAGCTTTACCAACTGATCTAAGGTATATCTGATCTTGATTGGCAAGAAATGCGCTGACTTCGTCAATCGATCAAAGATCACCCAAATTGCATCGTAACCCTTCTGCGTAGTTGGAAGTCCTACCACGAAGTCCATCGTGATATGCTCCCACTTCCATTCTAGAATTTCTAAAGGTTGAAGTAACCCGCTCGGTTTCTGATGTTCCGCCTTAACTCGCTGGCATGTTAAACACTTGTTGACGCACTCTGCGACTTCTCTTTTCATATTGGGCCACAAATAATGTCATGAGATCCTGATACATCTTTGTGCTTCCCGGGTGGATTGAGTAACTTGAGCTATGAGCTTCCTGCAAGATTTCTTCCTTTAATTCAGACACCGCTGACACCCAAATTCTCTTCTCAAATCTTAATAGTCCATCACCCCCCATACTGAATTTAAGCTCTTCTCCATCTGAAATTCTTTTCCTCACCTTCACACATTCCTTATCGCTGCCTTGTACTTCCTTGATTTTGTCCAATAGAGTCGGATAATCCTCCATTGCGAACAATTTCCCCTCTGGCTCCCTCGAACTTTTTATCTCGAGTTCCAATCTAGCCATCTCCTTAATTAACTCCTCTTGAGTTGTTAGCATTGCCAATCTACCACTTCCCTTTCTGCTTAGCGCATCTGCTACCACGTTTGCCTTCCCCGGATGATACAAGATGTCGCAATCATAATCCTTTATAAGTTCCAACCATCTTCTTTGTCTCATATTCAACTCCTTCTGCGTGAAGATATACTTCAGACTTTTATGGTCCGTGTATATTTCACACCTTACACCATATAAATAGTGCCTCCATATCTTTAAGAAAAATACTACCGCCGCCAATTCCAAGTCATGGGTAGGATATCCCATCTCTTAATCCTTCAATTAACGCGATGCGTACGCAATAACTTTACCATGTTGCATAAGCACACAGCCAAGTCCTTTATGTGACGCATCACTAAAAATCACGAAGTCACCTGTATCGTCAGGTAAAGACAACACTGGTGCTTCACTCATTCTTTTCTTGAGTTCCTTAAAACTCTCTTCATACTTCTCCGTCCAGACAAATTTTACCGACTTCTTCGTTAAGTTTGTTAACGGTCCCGCTATCTTTGAAAAATCTTGGATAAACCATCTGTAATAGCCTACCAGTCCCAAGAAACTTCTTACTTCAGTCGGTGACTTTGGTTGTTCCCAAATCTGAACCACTTCCACCTTTGCTGGATCCACAGAAATTCCATCCTTGTCGATCACGTGACCTAGAAATTGAACTTTCTCTAACCAGAATTCACACTTCGAGAATTTTGCGTATAAATTATCCTTCCTCAACGCCTCCAACACTAACCTTAAATGTCCAGCATGATCTTCCTGAGTCTTAGAATAGATCAAGATATCATCTATGAACATAACTATGAATTTATCTAAGTATTGCTTGAATACCCGATTCATCATGTCCATAAATGCTGCTGGCGCATTTGTTAACCCGAACGACATCACCAGGAACTCATAGTGACCGTAACGTGTCCTGAACATTGTCTTAGGTACATCCTCCTTCCTTACCTTTAACTGGTGATATTCCGTCCTCAAGTCGATCTTGGAAAAATATTTTGCTCCCTTCAGTTGATCGAACAGATCATCTATCCTAGGTAACGGATACTTGTTCTTAATCGTCACCTTGTTCAACTCTCGATAGTCGATACATAGTCTCATCGATCCATCCTTCTTTTTCACAAATAAAATTGGTGCTCCCCAATGAGACACACTCGGTTGAATATACTTCCTATCTAATAACTCCTGCAACTGTACCATTAGCTCCTTCATTTCTGCCGGTGCCATTCTGTAAGGGGCTTTCAAAATTGGTGTCATTCCCGGTACTAAATCTATAACGAATTCGACCTCCCGATCCGGCGAAAGTCCCGACAATTCCTCGAAATTCATCCGAATTTGATTCATCATCGGTATCTCATCCCATCTCTATCCTCGCTTCTCATGTATCGACGATATGGGCCAAATATCCTACACATCCCTTTCTTAGTAACTTCCTCGCTTGCATCATCGTCAGACAACTTGAGTGTCTCAACGACCTATTTCCATAGAATGCTACCTTAGACTGATCTGGAGTTGTAAGGTTTATACACTTCTTTTGGCAATCTATCATCGCTCCATGGTTAAATAACCAATCCATTCCTAGAATTACATCAAATTCTCCTAATTGAATTGGAATTAAATCCAAGGGTAACTTATATCCCCTGATGTCTACAACATAATTTCTATAGACATGGCTAACGGGAATCAATTCCTTGTCAGCAACTTCTATGTTCATAGGATATTTTAATTCTTCCTGGGGTAAGTTTAATCGTTAGGAGAATTCATGCGATACGAAGAAACAAGTAGCACCCGAATCAAATAATATGTAAGCAGATATATCATTGATCGGAATGATACCTGAAACCACGTCCCTGGATGTGACCGCATCCTGAACCGTCATGTTGAAAGTCCTTGCTATTGGTCGATTCTGAGTTGGTGGTCCATTAATCGTGAGATTCCCACCGCTTGGTCCCCTTCCTCCATTTCCTCCTGCTGTGTTCTTCTTTGGGCAATTCCTTGCCTGATGATCCAATGCTCCACAGTTGAAGCATCCATTTCTCTTTGGTCTAGAGCATTTGGGAGAGATGTACCCCTCCTACTCGCAGTTGAAACAGATATTCTTTCCTTTTAGACACGCCCCTGAGTGATTCCTCCCACACTCCTTGCATGCCTCGGTTCTCTTCTTCGCTTCCCCTGGTTTTCCCCTAGAGTTTCCCAGTTTGAAATTGTTGCTTCTATTATTGTTATTGTTCCACTTCCTCTTGTTTTCACCACTACTGCTGCTACCTTCCCTGCGATTCCCTCCTTCATTCTTCTTCTTTTTTTCCTTATTAAATTTCATCAGGGCCTCACTTCCGCCCTCAGCGATTATAGCTTTCTCCAGGAGAGTCACGAAGCTATTCATCTGTAACACCGAGAGTCTGCTATATAGCCATGGTTTGAGACCCTGCTCAAACCTCCTCATTTTTCTCTCCTTAGTGTCGACCTGGTGAGGCGCAAACCTCGCTAGCTCGTTGAATTTTGCAGCATATTCAGGTACTGTCATGTCTTTTTGCTTCAGCTCCAGGAATCGCATCTCCATGCGACTTTGCATACTAACCGGAAAATAGTTCTCGAAAAAGATTTTCTTAAACCCTTCCCAAGGTATCACGCCTTCTCCAGCCCTGGTCTGGTTTGCCTCCCACCAGAAGTTAGCTTCACCCTTCAGCATGTAAGTGGCGAAGATTGTTTTTTGATCATTACCTACTCGGGCAATAGCGAACGCCTTTTCGATTTCCTTAACCCAAGTTTGAGCTTCGATGGGTTCAGTGGTTCCTTTGAACTCAGGGGGTCTCTCGCTCTTGAAGTCCTTGAAGTGTGCCACTTGGGCCACTGGAGGGTTATTGGCATTCGGGGTTCGATTCTAAAGTACCCCCACTAACATGTCTACAAACTACTGCATAGGATTCGGTGGATCCCCAGCATTACCGCCTGACCTCTCGGGTGTTTGACGACGTCTTCCTCTAGCCATCTATCTGTTTAAAATGAACTTAATGTTATTATCTTATCACTTACTCTACAGAATATATCATTCATAAGAAGAGAACTTAATCATCACATCACATACTTAAATAAAAACATATTTATTTATAAACATAACACCCAAGGTATTTCATTGTCTTATAGCATTAAGCCATTTACATCACTTTAAACCAACATACTTGGTAAACACTGAAACCAAGCTTTTTATTTAAAGATAAGCGTTCTATATGTTAGTAGTAAAAGTTCGTCATAATAAACTAAAAGCCCCGCCTAATGGCGTCCTTGTGCTCCTCATCCGTTATCTCCAGTACCAGCCCTCGGCTTATAACACGTCTAGACCGGTGCTCCTCACTTGGAAAGTGATTCACCCTATGTTGAAACCTTCCATGTGCTGACTTAAATGCGTACTTCATCTTGTCTATCTTAACCTTCTTATCTCTCACCTCTCCTTCTAACTCATGATTAGCTTCTCAAATTAAACACGGTATCTCCTCTCTTCTCCCAGAATGTGGTGATGATCTGCATGTCAGTTTGGAGACTCTGTATCCTCGACTCTAACCCATTAATGGTATGTCCCAAGTGGATCCTAATAGCTTCTTTCTCATCCTTCAGCCTATCCACCTTACAGTCGATGCCCATGACTTGTCGGCCAGATCCTTGTTCCTAATTATCAGGTGGTGCACCAATGCCCCAAGCAATGCTGTAGCTTGCTGCTCCCCCTGATACAGCTCCTCCAACTCATGGACCTTGTCGTCCAACTCCGTAATCCTATCCTCTTCCTCTTGAGGAGTATCCTCTCCTGCTTCTGTCGAAGTCGCCCTCTGCCTCTCGAGGATATAGGCTCAGTATAGCCTATATAAGTCACCAACTTCTCACTCACAACGTGGATATCTCTAACCTCCTCTTCTCCTGACATCCTTTAAATAAGATAAATAACTCGGTTAGCATTTTAAAATAGATGTTTTTATTTTAGAAAAATAGATTTGACACAACCCCTAGAACTCTTCATGAGTTCATCTCCTTATTTCCTCCACTAACTTCCCTAAGGTTATAGTCTAAGGTTTCCCCACCCAAAGTTTATAACCTATGGCTTTGATACCAACCTGTAACGCCCCCAAATCCGTGTAACATCGATTACAGGACATGGTGCTCACGATACAACATACATCATCATCTATCTAAGTAACTCTAATAATAATAATAATATTAACTATTACATACTTATTCAAAATAAAGTCCCAAGTCTTTACAACCTTTAATAAACTGAAACTTAAACTTTGCGTTTATCACTACATTACATCATATGCGAAAATATAATTATTACATACATAACTCTCATTATTTCATCTTAGACTTTCCTTTGTCCTTGCCCGAGCCCTCAGCGTTATCAGCCTTAACTGAAAGGTTTAAGCAAGAATGAGCACAAATTGCCCAGCAAGTATATAAAGTAGTTTGAGAACATACATCAGAATTAAAAGCATTAGTATGAATATTTCTCAACAGTTGAAATAAATATCAAGAGATAAACTGGAATATCAAGATAAGAGTTCTGGAGTTTTCAATAGCATACTAAGGGGTGTTAGATACCCTGAACATTACTTTGTTTCATCATAAACCATTAGACAGTTTAACAATCAAATAGATTGTAAACGGTCTCTGCAAGTACTCCAGGTGATCATCCTATCGTACCCTACATTGTGCACAAGTATAAAGTTTAAACGCATAAGCGTAAATGGGACTATACGCTCGACATCGCCAGTTACCCGTTATCCGGGTTGTTCATCTTAGTATTCATCGGGACCTCACCAAAGCAATTTGGATTGGTAAACATTAAATAGCTTCAAAGGATTTGAATTGTTCAAACAATATACTATGTTTGCATCAATAACATCTAAATTTGAACGAAAAGCTAGAAAACATGCTTGAATATTGTAAGACCCCAGTTTTTATAAATAAAGATGAATTTTCTATAAATATTATTTTTGAATATTATGGAATAATTTGATATAATGTTATAGTTGTGGGTAATATTTATAAATTTTGCAAAGTATACAAGTGGTTATATTATATTCGATTGGTCGGGGAATATTCGGTTTAGCAGGGAATATTCGTACAACGGCTCAATCATTGGTGGACCCTACAATGTAATTATTGTCGGATTGAGAAAAGACAAAATATTTTATTGAAATAACTTGGCGGAAGTTTTACCGTTGATCTTTGTTGAACTACTCGGTAGTAAAAGTACAAGATGTACGTGTGGTTGCATAGAAATACACCGGTATTGATTATTGATGCTTATGTGAGAAGTCACTTAGTTTGATTCCATTATTGTCGATTAATAATATGAATTATTATAAGCGATAATGACGTTTTGTTTTATTCAGTATTATTAACGTAATAAAAGCGAAACATCTTTTTATATAAAAAAGAATACTTTATTAAAGTTATTTTATAAATAAAATATATTATATTTTATTATGCATAGTGTTGCGTAGTGTTTTGCATAGTGTTTGCATAGTAAAATGTTTTATATAAATAGAATATATTATATTTTATTTAAAAGATTTTGCTTTAATTATGGATAGTCGATTAAAGTAAATCAATCTGGACCGTTCATGGATTAGTTACTATGCATTCCATTTTCCTATAAATAGAAGCTCATTCCTTCATTATTTTCTTACTTAATTCATTGAAACTCTAGAGAGAGAAATTATAGAGAGAATTTATAGAGAGAAAGTTATAGAAAGAAGAAGAGTATTCTCGCTACTTCACTACTTCTTTATTCAGGTTCTTTTACGGTAAAGGGTGTTATTCTTTCTTCTTGAAGAGAACTTACATTATTCCATTCACTATTATTACATTGGAATAACTTTTGTAAAAGTGGCATACCCTATACATAACTTTGTATATGTGGCATACCCTATACTTGGTGAAATCCTTATGTTATTCCATTGCTTATTATTTTGTTGGAATAACTTTGTATCATGATTTACCCTATACTTGGTGACATTCTTCTATTATTACATTGGAACATCACATGCATGTGTTTTACAGGACTGGTTAAAATCTTTATTATTATTCATTGGAACATCACATGCATGTGTGTTTTACAGGACTGGTTAAAATCTTTATCATTACGTTGGAATATCCTATCGTGTGTTTTACACCGGATCCGGTTCCATCTTTATTATTCTCATTGGAACATCCTGTCGGTGTGAATTTCACGACTTTGGTTCGATTATTATTATTACATTGGAATAACTTTATCATCAAGCACCGCATGCATGGTGATTTCTTTTGTTATTCCATTCTTTATTATACCCGGTTGGTTAAAACTATGACTTCTATACTCCATGAAATTAGTAGAATATCCTTGATATTTGCGTTTCATCCAATATCTTTTCATGGAAATATTTTTACGATCATTCTTGAATTTTTTTCTACAAAGCGAGATCATGTTGACAATTTGGGCGTTAATAAATCACGGATAAAATAATTCTTGAACTTGTTTTATTGAATTCTTATATCATTGTCATCATCCTCATGTTTATATTTTTTTTAAAGTCATACGTGGGCACGTAGAGCATGGATGGACTTGGTATGATTATGACGAGGATTATTGGTGTAATCATGACCGTAATGTTACAAATGATGTGGTAAAAATCCTCGATTGGTAGTAGTGCATTGATGGATGATTGTTGGCATGATCATGACCATTAATGAATACACAACTATTCTTGGCAGAAATGGTGAATAATTGTGATCGTGATACTAAAGAATATCCTTGGTAGTAGTGCGGGGGTGATTCGATGATGTGGATTATTTATTAAAAGTGAGTCTTAGCTATAATGATGATGAAAAACCTTTTAAAATCATAAAAGATAGTAGATTTTATTTTCTACTTGACTCTTTTAATGGATTGCATATTCATACCGCAGATTAAACCGGTTGTCATTGTATTTTATCGGTTTAACATTGTTGAAGACTATTGATAATTTATTTTGCATTATCTTAGTCATAATATTTCTTCTTGGGCTAGTTGAGCTCACCCTTTCTTTCTTTATTCTCTTGAGAAATGAGAATATAATTTGGGACTTAGTCTGGGAAAGCAGTGATGGTCCCGAAGATAGCATTAGTAGTCCTCACTATTACGTGAAATAGTGTGGTAATAATTGTAATGAGGACTTTTTGTTTGAGTTTGTATAATATCTAGTAGAGCGATATTTGTATTTAAACTTACGGTTTATGTCGTATTGTACACTACAGTTATGTTAATAAGTTGTATTTAAATTACATACCATGTAAGTGGCGACCCAAGATGGGTGATGTATACCTAATTTTGGGGCGTCACGGTTAATATCGAGGTAAGGATATGATCCACAGCTAAGATGTGAGAAAAGTACTAGGAGGGGAGAGACGGGAATACCTTCGCTAGTATGACCTACCTAAGTTTTTGTGCTATTTTATTGGTTTGGTCGTAATATAAAGATAATTGTTAAATGTCAATTAATCTTTTGTTTTGTGGCGATGTCTGAAAATGACATCCGAGAATGTTGAGAATAGAATGGAGCACAAGCGATCGTTGATTCACCACATATCAATAATCGGGATAATGTGCATCAGAAGGCGACAATCCTCATGCAAAAACAACAACACCGACCAAATGATGAATGATCAAATGTTCAGAGGCTTTATACGAATTTATGCAACAGCAATGTAGAGCGAGCGACTCTGTCCAAAACGTAGGTGGAAACACGGAAAACTCTCGGGCGGTCACCGCTAAACAATTCAAGAGCTGGGACCCACGGAGTTTAAGGAGAGCCAAAACCACTTGGCGCGGAAGCATGGATAAAGCAGATTACCAAGATATTTGATGTCTTGGGATGCTCCGAGGAGCAAAAGGTTCCCTCACGCCTTTATGTTCATGGAGAGGCTGATTCATTGGTGGGAATCGGTAAACGCGTCAACTCGACTTTCTTGATGAAGATATCTTGGGAGAAGTTCCAGAGTCATTCAACGACAAATACTTTCCCGAAAGTATTCGCCACATGAAGGAGGTGGAGTTTATCAAGTTGGAACAAAACAATATGACCGAGGTCGCAACATGATACTGAGGCAAAATTTACGGAGTTATCACGGTTTCGTCCCACTTGGTGGATAATGAAGAAGAGAATGGCGCGAATGTTTTTAAGAGGTTTGAAGTCGGAGATACGTCAACATCTTATTTCATAAAATGTTGTGTTTGTATTGAGATGTTGTAAATAGGGCTCGATTAGTGGAGCGCGATAACGAGTCAACTTAACTAAAAAAGAGAGCGGTAAGCAAGAAAGTTATAATACCAGTGAGAGTAGTCATCGAGGCGGTGATGATAAGCGTGGAGGGAATCAGCGGGCGGATATGGTAACCACCGGTGGTAATCGAGGCCAAAACAATAAGAATGGACATTTCAAGAAATGGAGATTCAACAATGATGGAAAGACGTCAAGACCAAGACACCGTTGTTAAGGAAGGAGAAAGACCACCTATCATATGCTTCAAATGCGAGAAGAGGGACATCATCGGTCGAAGCGTGCCATGCCGTCAAAGCATGTTATAATTGTGGAAGAGAAGGTCACTTAGCTCGATTTTGTCGTTTCACAGAAGACAAATTCAACTAGGATGGAGGCACCAAAGGTCGTCGAGAAAAGTCAAAACCCGATGAGTGCAAGGGAGAGCGTTTTTGTTGTGACCTCCCAGAGAGCAAGGAACCCGAATGAGGTCATCACGGTAAGCTTATCATAAACTCTAATGAAGTCTACACTTTATTTGATCTGGGTTCTACCCATTCTTTTATTTTCTCCTACTTGCGCTCATCGATTAAATTTGACTCAGGAGAAATTAGACTTTGACTTATCTCGTGGAAACTCCGTTGGGAGAAACCTTCATTACATCCACTATTTATAAGTCTTGTTTGGTTCAAATCGGTACCCTCACATTACACCGTCGATCTTATTTCATTAAAAATACTTGCATTTGACGTGATTCTAGGGATTGATTGGTTAACTACTTATCATGCAAAAATTGATTGTTTTTCGTAAGGTTGTTAGCTTTCATATTCCTAATCAACCTATTATTATGCTAATTCAAACGACCAAACCATTAAAATCAATCACGGTCATCTCAAGCCATAAAGCTATTCGTTTATTGAAAAATGGATGTCAAGCTTTCTTAGCTCATGTCACGATTTAAACAAAAATACGCCGCTTTTGAGCGATATTTCTATTGTTAATAAATTTCCGACGTATTCTCAGAAGAACTTCCCCGGCCTACCCAGAGCGTGAAATTGAATTTTGTATCGACCTTGAACACGGTACAAAACCTATTTCCAAAGCCCCATATCGAATGGCTCTATTGAACTTCGTGGAGTTAAAGACCCAACTGCAGGAATTGTTAGACATTGGCTTTATTCGTCCCTAGTACTTCTCCTTGGGGTGCTCTGTTCTATTCGTGAAGAAGAAAGATGGGAGTATGCGACTTTGTATTGATTATCGGAGTTGAATCATGTCACCATCAAAAATAGGTATCCATTGCCACGTATTGATGACCTGTTTGACCGATTGCAAGGAGCCAAATTCTTTTCAAAGATTGATCTTCGTTAGGATATCACCAATTGAAGATTAGAACCACGACATTCCAAAGACGGCTTTCGGAACTGAGACGGGCATTATGAATTCCTAGTCATGTCCTTTGGATTGACTAATGCTCCTGCTGCCTTCATGGATATGATGAACCGAGTATTCAAGGAATATTTAGATCACTTTGTGGTCGTCTTTATTGATGACATCCTTATTTATTCCAAAAGCCGTGAAGATCATGAGCATCACTTGAGGCTGACACTCCAAAAGCTTCGTGAATATAAGCTTTATGCCAAGTTGAAGAAATGCGAGTTACGGCTTGAAGAAGTAGCATTCCTTGGGCACGATGGTATCAAGTCATGGAATATCATTGACCCGAAAGATTGAAGCTATTCAAAGTCGGGAACAACCTAGATCGATGATCAAGTACGTAGCTTTCTCGGTTTATTGGTTATTATCGGAGATTCGTGGAAGGATTTTCTCAATCGCTACTCCATTGACTTCGGTGACTCGAAAAGATACAAAGTTTGGTTGGAGCGAAGAATGTGAGAAGAGTTTTCAAGAACTCAAGAAGAGACTTATTTCAAAGACTGTTCGACAATACCATTTGGCTCGGAGGATTTGTCATCTACGGATGATGCTTCGAGCAAAGGGTTGGGATGTGTTCTTATGCAACATGGAAAAGTTATAGCCTTTATGCCTCATGACAACTCAAAGAATATGAGAGGAATTATCCTACTCATGATCTAGAGTTAGCATTTGTTATCTTTGCACTTAAAATTTGGAGGCATTACTTGTATGGGGAGAAAGTGGAGATCTTTACGGATCATAAAAGCCTCAAATATTTCTTCACTCAAAAGGAACTCAACATGCGACAACGACGTTGGCTTGAAGCTGTTGAAAGATTATGATCATACCATCCAATACCATCCCGAAAAGCGAACGTGGTAGGCGATGCATTGATCGAGAAGAAGATCGTATGCAAGCACGAGTGCGTTATTGTCAACACAAAGGCCCATTTTGTGTGACTTGCAAAGGATGGAGATAGAGTTAAAGACTCGGTGGACGCATGTGATGATAGCAAATAT
The DNA here is from genome assembly GCA_020205615.1 of Panax quinquefolius. Classification (NCBI taxonomy): domain Eukaryota; kingdom Viridiplantae; phylum Streptophyta; class Magnoliopsida; order Apiales; family Araliaceae; genus Panax; species Panax quinquefolius. The sequence continues at coordinate 63,746,360 of CM035173.1, forward strand.
ACAAGTAGAACCGACTTTAATCGATAAAGTTAAAGTCGCTCCAAGCTCTGGACTGGACGGAGGCGATGCGTATGAAAAAGAAAGTGCAAGAGGGTGCTATATCTGGAAGCAAGAATCGATGAAGAAGGAATACTTGAGTCAACTCCGGACTTTGTGTTTCTAACGATACCCGATTTAAAGTATAATATCATGATGGAGGCGCACAACACACCATTTGCAATCCATCTCGGGAGTACCAAAATGTATCATGATATTCGCCATACATTTTGGTGGAGCAATATGAAGAGAGAGAGAGCGTATTTGTTTATCTCAAGGTGTCTAACTTGTCAACGAGTTAAAGCGGAGCATCAAGTACCAAAAGGTCCATTGAAACCACTTGAAATTCCGAATGGAAGTGGGGAGCACATTACCATGGATTTCGTTACGGTCTTCCTAAGATTTCTCAAGGCATTGATGCGATTTGGGTCATTGTTGATAGATTGACCAAGTCCGCTCATTTCTTACCGATCTGAGAAACTTATACACTTGAACGTCTTGCTCGATGTACATAAACGAGATTGTAAGATCGCATGGTATCGCCGGTATCCATAGTTTACGATCGAGACCCAAGATTCACTTCACGATTTTGGGTTAGTTTGCAAAAAGCTATGGGCACGGACTTACGATTTAGCTTCGGCATATCATCCTCGGACGGACGAGCTAAATGGAGAGGACTATTCAAACTCTTGAAGATCTATTAAGACTACTGTGTTCTTGATTTCAAGGGAGTTGGGACAAGTTTTTACCATTGGTGGAGTTTTCCTACAACAACGCTTATCAAGCAAGTATTGGCGTGGCTCCATTGAGCGTTGTATGGAAGAAAGTGTCGTTCTCCGAAGATCTTTGGGATGAGGTGGGTGAAGCAACGTTGTTGGGGATAGGAGTTGTAACGTATGACTACGGAAAAGATTCAAACGATCCGACAACGTATAAAAACCTCACAAAATCGATAAAAGAGTTATCTTGATCTTCATCGAAAGGATGTGGAATTCAATATAGGAGATCGTGTGTTGTTAAAAGTTGCTCCATGGAAAGGAGTTACAAGATTTGGAAAGAGAGGAAACTTAATCCTCGATTCATCGGTCCATTTTAATCCTCGATCGAGTAGGAGCGTGGCCTATAGACTCACTTCGCCAAATATGTCTCGTGTTCATAACGTTTTCACATATCCATGTTACGTAAATATGTGAAAGACCCGAACCATATTATTGAGTTAGAACCAGGACGAAATAGCGGAAGATTTGACGTATGAAGAGGTTCTGTTCAAATTTTGGATAAGAAGGAACATATTCTACGCTCCAAGGTTATACCTCAAGTAAAAGTTTTGTGGAGGAACCACGATGTTGAGGAAATGACTTGGGAGTTAGAATCGAAATGAAATCAAGGTATCCTTACCTCTTCGACATACAGTATCGTACCCTAATTTCGAGGGCTTAAATTTCATAAGAAGGGAGGTTGTAAGACCCAGCTTTTTATAAATAAAGATGAATTTTCTATAAATATTATTTTGAATATTATGGAATAATTTGATATAATGTTATAGTCAGGTAATATTTATAAATTTTGCAAAGTATACAAGTGGTTATATTATATTCGATTGGTGGGAATATTCGGTTTAGCGAGGAATATTCGTACAACTACTCAATCATTGGTGACCCCACAATGTAATTATTGTCGGATCGAGAAAAAGACAAAAATATTTTATTGAAATAACTATGAAGTTTTACCGTTGATCTTTGTTGAACTACTTTCGGTAGTAAAAAGTACGATGAATACGTGTGGTTGCATAGTAGCACTGCGGTATTGATTATTGATGCTTATGTGAGAAGTCACTTTAGTTTGATTCCATTATTGTCAATTAATAATATGAATTATTATAGCGATAATGGCGTTTTTGTTTTATTCGTATTATTAACGTAATAAAAGCGAAACATCTTTTATATAAAATGAATACTTTATTAAAGTTATTTTATAAATAAAATATATTATATTTTATTATGCATAGTGTTGCATAGTGTTTGCATAGTAAAATGTTTTTATATAAATAGAATATATTATATTTTATTTAAAAGATTTTGCTTTAATTATGGACCGTCAGATTAAAGTAAATCAATCTGGACCGTTTCATGGATTAGAATTACTATGCATTCCATTTTCCTATAAAATAAGCTCATTCCTTCATTATTTTCTTATTTAATTCATTGAAACTCTGAGAGAGAAATTATAGAGAAGCTATAGAGAGAAAGTTATAGAAAGAAGAAGAGTATTCGCTACTTCACTACTTCTTTATTAGGTTCTTTTTTACGGTGAGGGTGTTATTATTTTCTTCTTGAGAGAGAACACATTATTCCATTCACTATTATTACATTGGAATAACTTTGTAAAAGTGGCATACCCTATACATAACTTGTATATGTGGCATACCCTATACTTGGTGAAATCCTTATGTTATTCCATTGCTTATTATTACATTGGAATAACTTTGTATCTGTGATTTACCCTATACTTGGTGACATTCTTCTATTATTACATTGGAACATCATCGTTCATGCATGTGTTTTACAGGACTGGTTAAAATCTTTATTATTATTCTCGTTGGAACATCACATGCCTCATGTGTTTTTGGGACTGGTTAAAATCTTTATCATTACGTTGGAATATCCTATCATGTGTTTTACACCGGATCCGGTTCCATCTTTATTATTCATTGGAACATCCGCTCGGTGTAATTTCACGACACGGTTCCGTTATTATTATACATTGGAATAACACGTCATGCATAAGCAATACCGCATGCATGGTGATTTCTTTTGTTATTCCATTCTTTATTATACCCGGTTGGTTAAAACTATGACTTCTATACTCCATGAAATTAGTAGAATATCCTTGATATTTGCGTTTCATCGATATCTTTTCATGGAAATATTTTTCCGATCATTCTTGAATTTTCTCTACAAAGCGATATCATGTTGACAATTTGACGTTAATAAATCACGGATAAAATAATTCTTGAACTTGTTTTATTGAATTCTTATATCATTGTCATCATCCTCATGTTTATATTTTTTTTAAAGTCATCCGTGGCCTGTAGAGCATGGATGGACTTGGTATGATTATGACCGAGGATTATTGGTGTAATCATGGCCGTAATGTTACAAATGATGTGGTAAAAATCCTCGATGGTAGTAGTGCATTGATGGATGATTGTTGGCATGATCATGACCATTAATGAATACACAACTATTCTTGGTCAGAAATGTGGGAATAATTGTGATCGTGATACTAAAGAATATCCTTGGTCAGTAGTGCGGGGTGATTCGATGATGTGGATTATTTATTAAAGTCGAGTCTCAACTATATAATGATGATGAAAAACCTTTTAAAATCATAAAAGATAGTAGATTTTATTTTCTACTTGACTCTTTTAATGGATTGCATATTCATTATGATTAAACCTGGTTGTCAATTGTATTTTATCGGTTTAACATTGTTGAAGACTATTGATAATTTATTTTGCATTATCTTTAGTCATAATATTTCTTCTTGGGCTAGTTGAGCTCACCCCTTCTTTTCCTTTTTCTCTTGAAATGAGAATATAGCCGGGACGAGTGGGAAACGAGTGATGGTCCGAAGATAGCATTAGTAGTCCTCACTATTACGTGAAATAGTGTGATAATAATTGTAATGAGGACTTTTTGTTTGAGTTTGTATAATATCTAGTAGAGCGATATTTGTATTTAAACTTATGAGTTTATGTCGTATTGTATACCTACAGTTATGTTAATAAGTTGTATTTAAATTACATTGTACCATGTAAGTGGCGACCCAAGATGGGTGATGTATACCTAATTTTGGGGGCGTCACAAATATAGTTCATTAAGGGAATATAAACTTTAAAGTATAACAGTTGCAATAGGAACTGAATATTCATCAATAACGTTTCGCATCACAATTGAAGTTATATAACTTTACAATAAAGAGGCTTGCATGAATGATTAATTAATCACAAGCCCAAATTTACCCTCGCTGCAATCAACTGAATAAGAGTTGAATAAATTCATAATGAATAATAGGGTAAGAAACTTGCCTGTTACGTCTTCTAAGATTACTGCTATCTACTAGCCCTTCACATAACCTATTCACATGTGTCACGTTAAGTAATTTGGTTCTCGAACATCACTTTGAAGTGTAACGGTTCCCTTTTATTTTAATAAAAAGATTAAACTCACACGCATTCAAATGCAATTCAATTACCTAACATGTTACTATAAGTAGGCCACGTGGTTAAATAAAAGAAACTGGGAAACATAAATTTGTGACATTTTTTGGACCAAAACTCTACCAAAAATCTGCATAAAATATGCTTAAGGGTCTCAAGTCGGAAAATCTCATTTTCCATAATTATGACATCACATATATAATTAAATTCATTTATCCATATAGCATCATTTATATAAAAAATATCAAATCAGTCCCAAAAATATTTCTTTTCTTGAATTTTGTAGAATATAGTCCCACATTGAACACATAATTTTTCCAGAATTTTTAAAATTCATCTACTATTTTTAAATAGTCCATAATAGCCAAATATTCTCAGATTTTTCATAACTCTAGATTAGCTCCAAAAATTCTGAAATTTTCAGAGTCAACTCCTGTTATACACATGTACTTCCAGTAAAAATGTCGTAATTTTTGGACTTATACATAAAGAATTATTCGGGTATCTTCTCATAAAGTGTCCTTAACCGTAAAATTCATAACTCTCAAACCGTATGGCCAAAAATTCTCAAATTTTTACAGGACCTTCATATCTTCTTATATTAATACTACAAATTTTTCAAAAATTTTTAAAGTAAAACACAGTGGATGAAAATGCTCCCGAAATAGACTGATCCAAACATTCCCAAGAAAGGCATCAAATTTTTGTTTCTTGCAGCCACTTTTGTGATTTTATTTCCACTAATCTACATATGATATAGCCATGATACTTGGACACAATAAACTTCATACATCAAGGTATTTTACAAAAATATAACATTCATGAAACTAGCATGCTAAGACCACAAACTAATCTGATAGAAAAGCGTACAAGACTAGTTTTTTATATTAAGAAAAATCTGGAATTTCCAGAATTCTGCAGATTTTATTACCAACATACATGCTTATGATTTTCATAACTTGCTCAATTTAACTCCCTTTCTTATGAAATTTGGACAGGTTGTACCTCATGCTACATAATATTTTATAAAATTATTACATACGCTAATCGAGTTATATGTATGATTTCGAGGCTCCGAAAAACCCCAAAAATCACAGATTACTAGTTAAACCCAATTTGACAAAAATCCATGATTTTGCTTCTAGCAAGCAATTAAATTATTCCTAATGTCTAGATCATCTACTCTCACATGTTTTCTCATTTCACAACATCAAACTTCAACAAATTTCCACCTTTTTAATTAATTTAGCACCTTAGAGACATTTTATCAAAGGTAGAGCATGCATTGCTTAATTCTTTGATTTTCTATGAATTTGATGTATGATTAACCTATATCTTTTGTTGTTAACGATCTATAATCATCAAACAACAGTAACATGGCAACACAAAGCCACCACAAATCATTTACCAATTCTATATGCATTTTCTTCTCATTTTTCTTATAAAAATAAAATGGGTTCACGAATTACCTTTTGATGAATTTCTTCTTGGTTTAATATGATGCTCCTTCTCTTTGCTTGTCAAATCCTCAGTAATCTTCCAAAATTCGTTCTAACTCTCTTAAACTCGCAATTTCTTTCCATGATTACTCACTTGGTGGAATTTTCTTAAAAGAAAAGTGTGTTTGTATATATGTATAGCTTGTTAGAGTCTTTTGATTCCCATAACCCCCAACTCTAATGATTAGTTATTCACAATACTTAATAATACAATAAAATAGTTAATTAATAGGAAGAATGTGGAAGTTAGAGAAAATGAATGTGGGAGTTAGAAAAATAAAAAGAATTTTGGTTTTAAGGAATAAAATAAAGTACTCCCACCTTAGCTATTATGTAATATACGTATACTCCCTCCCTTATCCCAATTTAATAGTCTCATGGGTCCCATCATTTCAGCTGATTTCTATTATAAAAAAATATATATTATTTTAATCAATTAATAAGCTATTTGACTATTTTACCCTTCGGAACCAAACTTTGCGAACCATATATCGATTCCTACTAAAGTCGACGTTCGGACGTCATGGGACTATCCGTTTAGTCAAATTCACCTCTGAAATTCGTTGTTGACTTTTTCCTCAAAAAAGTCAACTGGTTGACTTTGACCAAAAAGTCAACCATGACACTTTCCTGATTACAGTCTATCCTAACTAATTTCGACGTTCCGGACTCGAATATGCAGTCCGCGTCTCTAAATTCCGTTCCAAACTTCAACTCATAATTTAATACCATCCCACATAATAAATAGAACAATTCCCTACTTAATCAATTTAAATAGTTAAATAAAACTAAACCAACCATTTAAATACATCTCATCACATCTCTTGAAATAACACATTTATGTACAACACATATACATCTAATAAATGAAATCACCCAAAAGTTTCATATACATTCGTTTATTGATAATTCTTAAATTACATCAAAAAAATCTCGGATATTACACTTATTATTGGAGTTGGGTAACCCCACATTCATACTCGTTACAACTTAGCGAGATTCTTCTTTGAATCCTCTCACGTATGTTTTAATCCTTTCTTTATAAATTTCTTAAATTATTTCTTATTATGCAAACTCTACTTGAGCTTATTCTTTCATTATATTCACCTTCCTTCTCTAAGGTTATAGCTTATGGTACTCGTACCTAAAGTTTATAACCTACAACTTTGATACCAATTGTAACGACCCCAAAATTCATATAATTTAATTCTCAACTTTGGTCGTTAATAATACATTCAACCTCTAATTTTACATCATTAAACAATAATACAACCATTGAAATTTACGGAATAATTAAAATTTTATACATTTACCTTCCGTATTGCCCTAAATCGCAACCTTTATAATACATTTCCTTGATTCAAATTTATATCATGAATCGTTACAACAAAATAACTTTACAAAGTCTTACATCATAAATAGATATCCAAATACACCAGATAGCTCAACTTACAATTTAACAACATGTTACATACAGAATATCAAATACATTTCTCGTAAAACATAGATAATCTTCATGAATATGGTTCTCAAAAATTCATTTAGCACGTATCCTTACCTTGAATCTTTAACCTGCAAAAGTGGTTATTTGTAAGGTTGAGCTCGACAGCCCAACAAAATCTAACAGTTTTCATGCATCACGTAGCACATAATAACATGCTCAACATATATCTTATAAACATTGAACTAACCTAAAATGCATGCTACAGTTTATATTACAAGTATAAAGATTGAGTTCCTTACTCAATCAGCATGCTTTATTCAATCAACGTAGTCATAAGTTGACTTTAACATTTCATACATTCAGATATATATAACACATCATTCTCTTTGCGATAAAACTTTAAAATAGTTAATCATCAAGTTCACATAACAAATAGGAACTGAAAAACTTGCCTTGATCATTGTTTACCAATAATAGTTTAACAGCTTACAGTTATCTGCACTTCACGTGCCCTACACAATTATATAATCATGCACAACAACTATTAGTCACATAGCAATGCATAGTAGTTGTAATGTAAACTTTACTCTATATCACATAACCCTTCCTATTATCAATACACAATGTTCAATTTGATTGTGTTAACTTTCGACTTATAGCTCACTATGTTTCATATTCGAAGTTCATTCAAGTGTTTAAGTCTTGCTAGGACTAATTATTGGTTTTATATTAACACTATTCAATATCTTATAATATTCATTTAATTTGATTTAAAACACTTTTTACGTTCATTATCACTTATCACGACGTTTCGACGTTTATTCGTCACACGCCCAATTTGTCTCTCTTGTGTGTGCTTAGTATGCGAATACAACTTATCTAATATATCATTTATTAATGTTAAGAATCATTACACTTCCTAATATTCATGTTCTATAACTTAGAACAACATCTCTTATCGTCAAGAGCATTACACTTGCATACGTGCATGCCCGACGCCCTCCTATTGCCTTTGAAAACACAATAGTCCTACAAATGACCATTTTGACCCTTCCTAAAGACCTCAAATTAAAAAACTTAAAGAACAAAAGTTGTATTTATATTCGTCCTTCTTCCGGATCATCTTGAATCACCTCAATCGGAGTTCGTATGAAAATGTTATGACCGTTTTACCAAAACAGGTCACAGCAGTCACACCTTGCACACTAGGCGCGCGGCCGCGCCCAACTCCTTCATAGATTCCATGGCTACGGCGTGACATGGTAGATGATTCATTACAAGCACCCGCGCTCTCCCGAGATGCACGCACATGCATGGCTACACCCAGATTACAGATTTTGTAATGTTTTTACTTCAAACCTTCATAACTTCTTCGTTTTAAGTCGGAATTAGTTGGTTTTCAATTCTATGAACTTGTGAAACACTGAACTACTCATCTAAAGAATAATTTTAACATTTCAAAAACTTTAACACATCAATTTAAGGGTTCCAATTCAATGTTCATGCTATATTTTCATGTTTTAAACACATTTAGCGAATTCGATCACCACGGCTTCGTTTCTTAACCAATTAACACGATTTAAACTACGCCGTTTTCGTTTCATCATATACTAACATAATCTAATACCAATTTACAGATTATAGCAAGTATTGATCATGAAATTTTGTACTTTCTAAGCCATATCCTATAAACATAAACACTATTTTTATAATTCCTTCCTACAATCCCAATGCTCACGAATTTGACAAACAAGTATCAATCATATATGATGGTTAATAGATTATACATACCCAATAATCTTTATAAACCAATTCTTTACTCAAATCATGCACCATAACCAATTAAAGAGAAGAAGTTTTGTTAAAACACAACTTAGAACTAGGGCTATAATATTACCTTTTTAATTTCTCCATAAGCTTAATTAGAGGATGAGAATAGCTTGATTATCCTTCCTCTTCCTTCTTTGATTCTCACAATCACCCTTTTTTTCAATTTAACAAATGATTTCTTCTCTTTCTCTCTCAATTTCTCTCCTATTCTTTGTTTTCTCTATTCTTAGGCTTTAAGAACAAAACACGTATATCAATATAACTGATATAAACATAATGCATATGCATTATGGGTTCTTCAGTTACAATAACAAAGGGTCACTAAGCCATGTTTGGCTAGCACCCAAAATCTCCTTTTTCAATTTATTTTAATACTCCTTTATTATATGGTACATTTGTCACACATAAACAAACCTAATCTTATAATTTCATATTAAGTTACATTGTGTTTATTAATAACTTAATTTATCAAATCACTCCTTATCATTATAATAAATTTATTTAATAAATTATTCATCCTCTAATTTAATTATTTAATTAAATTAGAGCCTTATCATTCCATTAGCGTAATAAAATATGCATGATTATAAAATTGTTTATCATCAATTAACTTAATATTGTCATACATGAATAAATTATACCATAATAATTCCCATCAAATATTTACTTTATAAAATAAATATCTCAACTAAAATATTTATTTTACGATGATTATCTTAACTATTTATAAAATTTACAATTAAATTACATTAACATATTACATTTACATGTAACACATTACCCTCTCAAAAATAAATATATTTACATTAATTCACTATTTTAATTAAGTGAATTACTCTCAATATTTATGAAATTTAATTCATTAAAATTCCATTGCCAATAAGGCATAATAATCAAATTATAGTATTTCAACTTCAACTCAAAACATCTCATAATAAGAATTTTAATTATTAAATTCCTATTTTAATAACTTATAAAAATTCAGGTTGTCACATCATTCCCTCCTTATAAGGATTTCGTCCTTGGAATCACCGAAACCCTACCTTACTCAGGTTTTCATCAAATCTCTTTGTTGAATAACTTCAACACTTTATCTTAATATAGGTTTTATATTTCCTACCCCCAACATTCTTGATAATAAATTCTTGTAAGTTTTATTTCATAACTTTCACTTAAACTCAATTATATTTTGAGTATTATATATTCTTTAACCCATTCATTTCCTTTTCTAAGGATCGTTATCATAAACACTCGGGATATTACAATTATGATTGAGCTTAATGAATGAATGTTTGATCACCATTCACATTGTGTGCTTGTATGGATTTGAAAAATGAAATATGAGTATGGATTAAATCTTAATGGCATATGTTCATGAGGCTGATTTGTTTAAGCTTTGTGATTCGTGGACCGGATAGACATATACCGTTTCATCATGTGTAGTCATTAAAAGAGCTTGCGTTTAAATCATATTTTCCGTAAACTCACATAGAAATATAGTGATTTTGGTAATTGTGATGCTTACATGATTTCTATCAAATGTGGAAGTTATGTGAATTGGTCATAGTTCATTGAAAAATGGTTATGTCCACTTTTGTGTGCTCTTGACTAGTTTTCCATGATAGGTATTTAAACATTACATGAGGGTTGCAGTTTAGATGAAACATTAAATGAAATTAGAATCCCATTCTTCTCCAATTTGATTACATCACTTTAGTAATTATAATTTTTATTTCATGAATTAATTTAGAATTAATATTCAATTGTGAGTTGATCGTTTAAGCATATAAAAATAGCGATATAGTTGTTGCATGATAATTTAGATTTAACACCTTTCTCCGTGGATCGATACTTTTCTTACTCTGTACTACTTGTTGACCCATGTATACTTGCATGAGTTAGAGTCCTTTTTGTTAGACTAGAAAGGAGGCAACACATGGATGGAGAGTTGAGCCAAGATTTGATCTTGTAGTCACTCTGGACTCCTTCTCACAATTGTTGTGAATTTTTCATATAAACAAGCTAAAGATTAGCTTCGCTGATTTGCTTAACATATTGAAAAATGTTGAGAGTCACTTTCCAACCAAGAAAGACCAAGTCTTACTGATAGGGCCCGAAGGATCTTCTAAAAAGAAGAACGATTCAAATAAGGTAAATAGAAAGGAAAAAATAAAGGATAATAAGAACAAAACTGATACGGATAGCAAAGGAGTTTGCTTCTACTACAATAAGTCTGGACACTGGAATAGAAACTACGAGAAGTATCTTGTAGAGGGTAACGAGTAGAAGCTTAGTGAAGCTTCGGTTACAATATAGTTTTGTTCATGAATGAAATAAATTTATCTTTATGTCAAGGTTCTACTTGGGTATAGGATACCGACTTTGGTTATCATAAATATAGATTTATGAAGGGACCGAGAAAAAGTAGAAAGCTAAACAAAGATAAGTAACCCTATGTGTGAGAAATGAAGCAAAGGTTGCTACATTAGCCATAGGAACTTATTGTTTAGCATTGCCTACGGGCAAGTCTATTAATTCAATAAGTTGTTATTGTATTTCAGTTCTTGTTAGAAACATTATTTTTATTTTGTTATTGGACAATGAAATCTTTGGTATTATATTTAAGAACAATTTATGTTCTATTTATAATAATAATATTTTAAAGAACTGGAATATTACTTAATGGATTTTGTGTACTTGACTTACATGAAAAATTATTTTGCAAATTGAACAAACTAGTATAAGAAAAAGGAGATGATCATTCAAAAGTTAAATGTGTGTATTTGCTGAAATACAATTGTGAATTATTTGAAAGGTTCAAAGAATTTAGAAATGAAATAAATTGGCAAAGTATTAAGATTCTTTTATCGGATCAAGGAAGGAATACTTGTGCAATAAGTTTCTAGAACATCTCAAATGGTTTTCTCACAATGGACGCCTCCTAATACGCAAAAATTGATTGATGTATCTGAAAGGAAAAAATTGTACCTTGTTGGACATGGTACGATCCATAATGATTTTACCGACATTCTAGTATCCTTCTGGGATAATGTCCTAGAAATGGCTACATATCTACGAAAAAGTAACTTCAAAATTCGGGCACCTGACTCCATAAAAGTTATGGACGGGAAGGATTCCTAATTTTAAGTAAGTTAAGATAAGGGGTTGTCTGACTTATGTGAAAAGGTTTCAAAGGATAAGCTTGGGACAAGATTTGACAAGTACAAATTTGTGGGACATCCTAAAGTAAGTTTAGAGTATATGTTCTATAATCCTACTTAGCAAAAGGTGTTTGTTTCTAAATATGCTGCCTTCTAAGATAAAGATATTTATCATTGAAGGGGCTAGTGGGAGGATAATAGATCTTGAAGAGTTCAAGAACCATAAAACATTATAAGTCAAATAAGAGGAACCACCTATTGTACCACAACTGAATCATAAATCGGGAATAGTACCAAAGATACCTAGGAGGTATGGATTCATCATAGATGATGATGATGAGGTACACATCATAGATGATGATGATCCAGTTACATACGATGAGGTAAGAGTTGTAGACTGTAAGACCCCAACTTATTATTAATGAAATTGAATTTCCTCTATTTATTATTTTGAAATAGTAAGGGTTGATTTGATTAATGTGGTTAGTTATGGGTAAAAAGCGTAAATATTTCAAATATGCAAGTGGTTATAAAATATTCATTTTTATCGGAGAATATTCATTTGGTCGTGGAATATTTTTACTGTCGGGGAATATTAAATGCACGACGGTAGTGACCTTATTGTGTGGGCCCATAACTAGCGGAAAGTGATTGGATGAAGAAAGCGACAAGTATAAGTTGTTTATAAATAACGGCGTAGTTGTTATCATTAATCTTGTTGGAATACCCTTGGTTAAAACACAAGAAGACACGGTATTGCACAAGTTATTGATTCTTACGTAAGAAGGCACTACTCAATAATTATTACGATGAGTTCTTTGTTTTAATATTTTATTTTATTGATTGATAATTGCTACGTTGATATTTTATATTATTATTGTTTCAATAATTGTCACTACTAAGATATTTTCATTATCAAATCAATAATTCATATTATTTGAATAATATTATTAGATAACATTATTGGCAATGTCTAGAAAGTTACATTCTAAGGATAGGTTTGGTCACCTAATCATGGCGCAAGATGAGGAGAAATCCTTATTGGAAAGCCCCTCTTTCAGGAACCGCACTGTTGGTTGTCAAGATTGTGATTCTCGTAATATTATTTATGAATAATTAATTATTAATTTATATGATAAGGAAATATTTATTTTATGTGGATATAGATGGAGAAAATTTTAATATGACAATTGTTGAAAATTGATATTTTATCTCTTACGATAAAATAATTCATTTAAATATATTATTATATTTTAATAATATAATAATGGTGATATTTTACAATAAATGTGGGATATATGAATAAATGAGGAGGAAGAGTATTTTTGTTTCAATAAATGTTTAAAACATTTTTTTCATGTTTATGGACCCCATTTCTTGACTGAAATTTGATTATAGCCTGTAAAATCGCCCGTTTATGAATTTCGGTCAATTTTTGTTTGGAATTTGGAAAAACTTTCTTCTGCAAAGTTGTAGAGAATGGAATTTCCTATGGAAAGGACATGATGTTTGAATTTTTCTGATAAAAGGGCTATTTATTATGAATTATTGAAATTCTGAAGTTCCGAAATAATTATTTTTCAAAAGTTTTAAATTTGTTTTAAAAGAAAAACGTTTTTGATATGTTTGATGTGCCCAATTGGTTGTTGAAATGGCTGAATTCAGATCTCTAAATGTGGGCGTAGGAATAAAAATAAATAATATTAATATTTTATTAAATTTTCTACTTTGGTGTTTTAAGCATTTTTCTATAAATAGGGTGCTTAGGTTAGAATTAAAAATCACACCAGAAACTGAAGTTTTCTCTCTCTTTCTCTCTCTATATTATCGAGTGTATACTTGTGAGTATTTTGATACTTTGAGTGTTGCTATACGGTGCAAGTTCCTTGATCTTATATCCCATTATTCCAAATTTAAGTCTACAATCTTTTAAAGGTAAGGGATATTATTTTTTTTTTAAATGATATTATTTCTTCTAATATCATTATACCGGATTATTGGTAAGATTTTTCTTGAGAAATTCTTGTCTTTTAGTGTCGGGGTTACTATTCACGTATACGGTACTATTCACGAATATGACACTATTCACAGGAAAATTAAATTTTTGTTTTTTTTATCCAAAATATCTATTATGGATACTAGCTTTGATTGTATCCATGATTTGATCATTCTTGAATTTTACTTCACTATGATTATTTATGAAGTATTTTTGAACTCGGATTGTTTAAAGTACGAATCCATAATACTTGTTCTTTTGTTTCACTGGATTCATTTTCTTTAAAATATTTTTCATCATCCTCAATCTTAAAAGATGATATTACTGAATATTTTTGGCCTGTAGTGCAAAGATGGTTGAATTTTTTATGAATATCTTTGGCCCGTAGTGCAAAGATGTACAAGTGTTGAGATGAACATGACCAACTGATGAATATCTTTGGCCTATAGTGCAAAGATGAATATTTGATTCAAGATGAATATTGATTGATGTTACAGGGATAAAATATTGATGATGGACTTTTAAATTCATAGTTTAATTTCATTCTCTACGTAACTCATCTATGAATTATTATTTCCGCTGCGAATATTGATCTGAAACTTGTTGTTTATTATATTCTATCAGATTTTTCCCTATTGAAGACTAACAATAATTTGTTCTATATTATCTTAGTCATAATATTCTTTCTTTGGGCTAGTTGAGCTCACCCTTTTCTTTTTGTTCCATTTTCTTCTCGGGAGGTGAGAATGTAGCGAGTTCCAGTCGGGGTGTGGAATGAAGGGTTCTAGAAGTTGTTTTAGTAGTCCTCACCATTTTGTAAAATAATGTACCAATAATTGTAATGAGGACTTAGTTGGGTATGGATATTGTCTAGATGACAATATTTATATTTAAACTTACAGTTTATATGTTGTATTAATAAAGTTGTAGTTGTTTCTGTACCATGTTATTGACAAGTCAAAATGGGTGATGTATACCTATTTTGGGGGCGTCGCATAGACACTCAGAGAAATGGATTGAAGCAAGCTTCTCAAAAATGAAACATTCGTTTTGATGAGATAATCAAAAGAGTTTGATTTTATCAAAAAAAGAATGAACCTAGTGTGTACAAAAAAGGTCAGTGGGAGTGTCGTAACATTCTTAGTATTATATGTTGATATACTACGGATAAGGAATGACATACCAATGCTACAATTAGTAAAGATAAAGTTGTCTAAACATTCCTCCACGAATGATTTGGGAAGAGTATCGTTATTGGGAATACAAATCTATATAGATATATTTAATAGGATGCGTGGCTTAACCCAAGAAACGTATATTCATTTGATGCTAAAGTTATTTAGCATGACAATTTCCCAGAGATGTCTCATGTTGATGAGCCATGTAGTGTATCTCTCTTAATAGTCCCCATAGACTCCTAAAAAGAGAGATCGCATGAGTGACAATCATGTATATAATGAAATATACGAGACCTGATGTTGATCGGTCATATTCTGGAGAAGATCACTGTAAGACAGTGAAAAATATCTTAAAGTACTTAACCGACACTAAGGATGTGATAAAAATTTATGGTGAGTCTAAATTAAAACTAGAGGGCTTAACAGACTCAAGTTTTTAACATAAAATCCACTTTAAGGTAAAGCATTACCTTGAACGGTGGTGCAGTGAATTGAAAAGGTTTTAAACAACAAAGAGTTGTTGGTTTAGTGATAAAGACAAAATATATAGCTATAAATGAAGCTGCAAGTTGATTGTTTGGATGAAAAGTTCATTACAAAACTAGGAATATCTCCTAAGTCTCATCTTGGATCTAAACATGTGTTGTGGCACTTTCATTTGATTATAGGAATCATTGAAAGATGGAAAATCACTATAGAGACAGTGGACTCTCAAGAACAACATTACATATCCATTAACTAAAGCTTATCCAACAGCAGGATAATCGTCACTTAGAGAAGAAGGGTATGAGATACCATGATGATTGGCTTTAGTTCAAGTGGGAGATTGAAAGTAGTATACACACAAGCCAATCATGTTTGATGATAAAGCATATACTTTGTAACATTCTTATTCATTTATTAATAACAAGTATTAATTTATTAAAGGCTTTTAATTATCTATATGATACTGCTTTATAATATGTGATAAACCCATAGTTTTACGCAACTCTTTTAGAATAATGATGATAATCATTCTAATGAGATCTAAATTCTTAGAAAGCTTAAAATTAAAATAGTTCCCAATCGTTGGATTACTAAATTGAGGATTAGTGAATCCGGATAGATTGGTACATACGTTGCTTGCTCATTGGATGAGGATGATTGATCTCATGATCATTTATGTGGAGACAATAAAACAAGTATGTAGGTGCTTATTAGAGAATAAGTTCACTGAACGTGGCTCACTAAGGAATACCTAATGGAGTTTTACTTGTCTGTCAATAGGAATTCCTGTAGTGATAGTAGTACAAGTGATCCTTGGACTTGAGATCATCATAGTATCTTGTGTATGATGAATTATACTTTGACTTATTCCTTAAGACCCTTAGGGTATATCAAAGGGTATGCTTGGGTATAATAAGTCGTACATGGAGATAATGTATGATCAATAAAGAATCTACCACTTCTAGTAAAAGAAGAGAAATGTCTATGTGATTCGATAAAATGAAACCCAGTGAGTCCTTGGCTAAGGCGAGAATGAAATTAGAAAGGAGTTTCTAATTTGCATTATTTGAGTTGTGCATTTAAGAGTCGAAATACATATAATTAAATAAAATAAGACTTGACAGTAATTCCATGTCTTATATTTAATTGGGACATTGTATGGTGGAAGGATTGAATTGTACGGTAACTATTTACTCAAAGGTTCTTTTATGATTAATGTTAAAATCTATATTATCTGGAAAATCATTAATCGCTAGGGAGGCTTGTCCCTATTGTAGAATAACTATTATTTATTTAAATAAATTAATAATTTAACTTATTTATTTAAATAAGATTAGAATTATTCTAATTAATTTATTCACAACCGGTTTAATGTGGAGAACCTAAAGGGTCACACTATAAAAGGAAGAATAATTATTTAAGAAGCAAATGACATAATCGTAATAATAAGTTAAGTATATTTAATTTAATCTATGGTGATAGAATAAATTAAATAGATTAATATTATTATTTAATATTTTGGAAATATTAAATATAAATTAATAAGAGGAGTCTTATTATTATTATTATTATTACTATTAGTATTATTTAATTCCTAAAGGAGTTTGAGAATTAATTAATAAAAGTACTCTTAAATATCCTAATAAGATTAGGAGGCTAATTAATTAAAAGAGTTTAATTAATTATTCCTAATAAGATTGGGAGCCTAGTTAATTAAAGGAGTTTAATTAATTAAAATAAAACCTAATTCCTTAATTGTTAAGGAGGGTTGCCTACATCTATAAATAAGAGAAGTCTGATTATGGGTGATGGTTGACACTTTCACAAAACACGTGAATACGTAATTTCAATAGTTGGAAGGGTACACTATTTTTCTATGAGAGATAGAAAAACTAGGGTTTTGCCAAACACCCATCTTCTTGAATCTTTCTTCTTCCTTGGTGGATCACCTTTAGAGGCGAAACTCTTGGGTGGCTAACGTTTATCAAAGGAAGGAACCAAACTCGGTGGATTCAAGTTGAACGCAAAAAGGATTTGAGGAGAACTTGTACCTGAGGAAGCTCGAATCTTCAAGGGTATAATTCATGTTCTTCATATTTTTGTTTAATTAATAATTGTGCATAAAGGATGATCCGGGTATATGGTTTGTAAAATTTTAAAACTCTATTTTTCCATGCTTCCGCTTATTTTGTGCAATTTGATTACGTTCATGAATATTATAAACCTAACAAATAGTACTGCTAGTTCCAGCTTCGGTTTTTAGTTTATTAAATAATTTATCTATAACTTGGGTAAGTTCACTATCTTGGTTAGGTAGACCTAGTCCAACTTTATTTTTAGGAAGGCTTAACAGAGGTTGTTCTAATTTGGAATCTGGTTTTTTAATAATATTTTCATCAAATTTTTCTTCAATTTTATCTAGCTGTTTACCTATGGTTGCTAGATACTGATTTGTAAAATTATTCTGCTCTATGATTTTCTTTTCATCCTTATCATTCACGGTTCATCCAATTTGAGCGTAAATTTAAAAGTCAAATTCCCTTCTGGTTTCTTCTTTGGTGGTTGAGATTTAGTTCTTCATTCGACCTACTTCCTAAGCCATTAAAAGCTCAAGTCAGTCACTTCTGCAATCGTAGTCAGTATAATTCAAAATTTGAAGGTATCCTAGTATTGCTGCAATTTGTTAGTAAACACAAAATTCCTTAGATCCTCAAATGGCAATATAACCTTCTAACGCCAATTGTAGAGTCAGTTTTTCACTCTCCTTCTTCTAGTCAGAATTCTACTTCTACCACTGTTAGTCAAGTCACTATGGTTTATATATATATACTAACTCCACTAAACAATTGATTTATCGATTAAATCCTTGCACGCGATTAGTTAGGCTTCCCGCTCCCACTAAATACAGATCTAAGGTTGTGTGGGATAGCAAAAATACTTACAAAATTAGAAAATAAACTAGATCCACCTAGATCTCAGTCGATTTAGCTCAAAGGTTCAAGCTAGGAAGCTTTTAAACCGGTTAAATGCTAGAACCGGCTAGATCTAGGATAAATCTAGTCAAAACACTTCAAATAGCAACTATATACACAAAATAATAGGTAAAAAGTCAGATTTATGCACAACCAAGCAGTATATATATATACACTAAAGTAGTAAATAAACAAGGATTTAAGAAGATCTTACGTATTTACACGAGATTTTCACAAAGGATGGCTTTTTGCTTCCAATAACTTGTTTTTAACCTATAAAAAGTTGATATAATAAGAATTATATGTATATAAGTGTATAAAACTGAGAGTTATAGTGTTTAGAAGCAAGATCTAAGCTATTTCTCTCTAGCTCTCAGATTTCTCTCTTTAGAATTTCTGGAAACTAAAATCTCTCCCTACAAATGAGTTGCGGGTTGATTTATAGACCTCAAGCTAGTCGCAGGTACACTTGTATCTGAGCCTAGTGGGTCCCACTGCTTCGAAGTTTGTTTCTTTGATCGTTGCTCTGTCTACTAAAACGTCTGTATCTTGTAATCCGGGAATCGCTCGGAGATGTGTCATACCATTCTAGAAAGCTCTTTTTGAGAGCTACGCAATAACACTGAGCTTGAACATTTTTGAATTTGGGAAGATGAGTCCATAACTAGAATAACATCTTTAAGTATACGAAGGTAGCCCGTGGATCTGTCTTGCATAGTTTGCACTCGAGATTGCTACGGTGGCTCTTTGTGATCCTATGCTCAATCGGACGATGATTTTTTTATGTTGTGTTAGCAAAATTACATCTTTTCCCTTTCGGGGGTTCGAAGTGGATTTTACATCTTTTGTCTCCGGGGTAAAAAGTCAATTTTGCTGTCCTGCATAGTTAGTAAAAGGAAAGCAAAATTTTGAGTGTCTGCAAATGCCCCTATTTGTTATGTTTATGCAATGCAATGAAATAAACATAAAAAAGACTACTAGACACTGGAAATATGAGACAAGGTATATATAATGATGCAATGCCATGTAAAAGATGGTATGATGTCATGAATCCTAGATGCCTTCGTTGGAGTTAGTTCCAACGACTTTCACTAACGGATGTTCCCAATTTCTTCGCTGAAGATAGTTCTCAATGGCTTACACCATCGGACATAATCGACACCTTCGCTAGGGTCGACTCCAACGGTTTACACTACCAGACATTCTCAATGACTTTATTGGGGCTGACTCCAATGACTTACACCATCGGACATTCCCGATGTCTTCGCTAAAGATAGTTTTCAATGGCTTACACCACCGGACATTCCCAATGCCTTCGCTAAAGATAATATTCAATGGCTTACACCATCAGACATTCTCAATGCTTTTGTGGGGGCTGACTCCAATGACTTACACCATCGGACATTCCCGATGCCTTCCCTGAAGATAATATTCAACAACTTACACCACTGGACATTCTCGATGCCTTCGCTTGGGCTGATTCCAACAACTTACACCATTGGACATTCCCGATGTCTTCACTAAAGATAGTTTTAAATGGCTTACACCATCGAACATTCCCGATGTCTTCGCTGAAGATAGTTTTCAATGGCTTATACCACCGGACATTCTCGATGTCTTCGTTGGGGCTGACTCCAATGATTTACACCACCGGACAATCCCAATGCCTTCGCTGGGGCTGACTTCAATGACTTACACCACTGGACATTCTCGATGCCTTCACTTGATATAGTTTCAGCTACTTACACCATCGGAAATTCCCAATGCCTTCACTGGGGCTTACTCCAACGGCTTACACCATCGGACATTCCCAATGTCTTCATTGCAGATAGTTTCAATGGCTTACACCACCGAACAATCCTGATGCCTTCGCTGAAGATAGTTTCAGCGACTAACACCACCGAACATTCTCGATATTTTTGTTGGGGCTGACTCCAACGGTTTAACTAGGGATTTACATACTTCAGTGGTTTGTTACCATATTTTTAAGGTTTTGGGTTTTATTTGGCTGGAAATGACCAATCGCGTGCATCTTTCTTGTTAATTGCCTTTTTTCAGACCCGGGGGAACCTGCCTTGACCCAAATTTGATCACCCTGAAAGGGATGGGACCCACCTAGGCCAGTCGTAGGTACACCTAAAGCCAGTCGCGGGTGGGTTTATACCCCCTGTAGGATTTACCTTTTTCATTTCAAGTTAGTTTCTAAGTTTTCACTCGAGTAATTCTGGACTTTCTCTCTCAGATCTACTCACTTGAGGCTTGTTTTTATGAAATTTATCACTATACACTTGTTCAACGTATCTCAGGTAATATTTACATCCTTCTCTTTTGTGTTTTGACCGTTAGATTGTAAGATTTCATGCTTAAATAAGTTTAAATGCAATGTATTAAATATGTATGCATAGATGGCTTGATAAAAATGTTCGGGCTTGATAACTATTTATATTTTACTATGATGAACGCTCGGATGTGAAAAAATTTCCTTTTTTGGAAATGATTTTTGACGCATTTTGGCTAGTTAGACATCCTATTTTAGGATATATAAGCCTGAGGTTGTCATGGATGTATTTTTAATTGCCTTGGGTAATTTGGATGCCACTCTGGGCTTGATTTAATTTTAAAATTTATGCTTTATTCTAGGACTGTGTTGGTGTTCCTATGAATGGCCACCTAGTTATGCCTATGTGCATGTAGGTAGTCCATATTATAGGGGAGACTTTGGCAAAAAAAATTGCGAGATAGGGCATTTTATATATATGGGAATCCTTCCATAGCAGCCGGTTGCCATGAGAACTGTGCAACAACCCCTTTTTGGACCGTTGATAAATTGAATTGAAGGCTGAGATTAGATTTAATATTTCATCAGCCTGCACAGGTTGTTATGCCAAATTATTTACATGTACTGGCTTCTATTTTAATAAGAGAGGCCCACGTAAAATTATACTGTCAGTATAGTTATAAGAAATGAATATTTATTATTAAAATAATCTAGCAGATCTGACTTATCTCAAAACTTACTCATTTTTTTTTATCGGTAGAAAGAGCTTTCAGAATGGCCAGTATAAAGAAATAATAAAAAAATATTTTGATCTCGGCCAGACCAAGCTGTCACGGCTGGGAAATAAATAAATAAAAAATTTCTGTATCCAACTATTCGCTACTAAACAGATTCGAACTCGCGACCTCAAGCACCAATCCATCGACATATGACCACCCGAGCACCATGGGCCTAGCTGCTAATTTCAACCAAGGATATATATTTATAGTAAAACTTCACCATCCCCCAAAATCTATATATTATTATTATATTACGATTTATTTTTATATAAATCTATATTATTAATTGGGTTTGTTAAAATAGAAATAAGTTAATTTTTATATTTATTATTATCCCCTTTAATATTTTTTTCTTATTTTTGTAATAATATCAATAAAAGGATTATTAATATATAAAAAATAAATATCATTCTTTAATAAAATATAAAGTGATCATTATAAATCTTGCATTATTAGTATTAATAATTTTATTATTAAGTAATGATTATTAGTAATGATTTTATATATTAAGTGATTTTATATATTAAGCAATGATTTTATTATTAATAAAATTAGTTCAATTAGTCTAATAAGTAATGATGATAATTTTTCAAGAAATTTCAGGAAATTAATTTACTTATCGAATTTATAAAAGTAATGAAGTATTATTATAATAATAATAATAATGTGATTATCAATATTAGAAGTCTGATTATACCAATACTAGTAATTGCATAACATTAAGAGGAATAGTACATATTACATGTTCATTTTCATAAAATAAAAAAAAACATAGCATGA
This sequence comes from Panax quinquefolius, assembly GCA_020205615.1. Taxonomy (NCBI): domain Eukaryota; kingdom Viridiplantae; phylum Streptophyta; class Magnoliopsida; order Apiales; family Araliaceae; genus Panax; species Panax quinquefolius. The sequence continues at coordinate 63,769,021 of CM035173.1, forward strand.
TTAATACAACCGACGCCTATTTTTTTGGCTCGGGAATCCCTAGCACTCGATAGTGATTTCGCTTATCGTGGTCGATTTCAAAGCCACAAATTGGACATTTTCGATGAGGCATAGAAGGAATGATTTTCTCGAGTGCACTCTTGAATCTAGATTGTTTTTTGCGGCCCTTTGTTTGAGAAATAATAGGTGGCAAAAACTCTTCTTCTGCTTCCACCTCTGCATCTTCATCGTCATTATCGTATCCCATATCATGATTTGGATCTCCAACTGTGCAATCAATGTCGTCATCTGCCAGTTCAGTAATATTCTCATCCGGATCATACTGGTCAACCAACTCTTTTCCTCGTGCATTCAGTTTAAGAACAGTTTTGTAACCTCGGACTGAGCAAGCCGCTTTGCTCGCTAACTCCTGGTAATCACTCATCAAATGATTATAGTGCATTGCTTGATTTTGTTCGAAGTCAGCAGATGTGGAGTTAAAGAGTAAGTCTTCACCATTACGTTTGTTCGTGTCTCTTATCCTCCGATGAAGGATCATGTCACTCAGTATTTGTGAAATACTCTTTGCTATGAAATATCTCAAGACGTGCCTGCATAATTCACCAGAGTGAGAAAACATTTGGTAGTTACATGTTACCGATCCCAGTTGACGATTGTTGACAACTTCTGTATATCTTCCACCACTTTCAACAGATCGCATTATATACCGTCGCATAAACCTTAGTATCGTTGACACACAACTCACTAAGTTTATGAACATTGTATTTCATGGAATCGACGAATTGACGTTGGAAACGCCTCAACATCTCTTTTGTGTACACTTGTGCAGCATGAACTTCTAAAGATGAACCGAGTACCATAATCCTTTTACGATGTTTTGTTATGTAGTCGACCTTCCTCTCCCTGATAAACTGTCTTTCTACAGCCTTTTGACTCTGCAGTACAAAACATAGCATACATGTTAATGCATTAACATACTCAACAAGAAAGGCATTCATGCTCTCGCTTCTTCCAGTGGTAGTCATTCCCGCGGTAAAATATCTCTTTGTATATGCTGGAATTCATTTTTGTCGTACATCATACAAACTTCCAAGTCATTCATTGGTATATAATTCATAGGAACTTATCAGAATATGCCAACGCTCTTCAAATTCCTCGATGGATAATGAGTTATACACACAGTTGTTAAAATCATTTTTGAACGATGGGTGCTCAGAATAAACATGATGCAATTTTTCAGGAAATTTATTGCTAATATGCCAAGAACACAATAAATGATAACTAGAAGGAAGTACCGTCGCAATAACATTACTCATGGCTCTGTCTTGATCAGTGATGATGGTTGTAGGTGCCTTGTAGTCCATGGCTTCAAGCCATGTCTGTAATACCCAAACGAAAGTGTCCTCTGTCTCGTCTCGTAACAATACAAATCCAAATAATATAGACTGATAATGGTGGTTGACCCCGACAAATGGAACAAACGGCATACCATACTTATTTGTCTGGTATGTATTATCAAATGTCACAACGTCTCTGAATCGTTGATACATATACATTGATCGGGCGTCAACCCACAAAATACAAGCTATGCGGTTGTTTTCACCAGGTTTCACTTGGAAAAAAAATTTGCTGGCACTTCCGAATGCAAGTTTGTTCAAATGATTGACAGCAGCTCGCACCACATTCTCAACATTGGCAGTAGAGAAAGGAAAATTTTGCAACCCACCTCCCATTGTGCTCAAAACATTCATCATCTTACTAGGACCAATACTGGACTTATTTAAAGTGTTAATTAAATTTCTTGCAATATGAGTAATATTTCTGTGTGTCTCTATCAAATCTACTTTGGTGGGGGTCACTAAGTGATGATTGTGCTCTAATTCAACAGTAGAAATACACCAATTGTCTTCTTTCTTATTGTGGACAACATATATTCTAGTTTTGCACATTGTTCGTCCTATAGAGTCTCTATGTCTAGTTATTTTATTACTACTATCTTCATCATCAGGTAAACTCTTGCCAACAATTGGTGTACCGACTTTCTTACATACATACATCCTAGATCTAATATCATTCGTATTAGCATGTTTATGACTAGTTGCAATTCTAATCTCAAATCCATTTTTATGAGCATATGATCTATAAAAATTTTCAACCTCTTCTAACGTACAAAATAATTGACCAACGTACGAAACAATATCATATTTATTACTTTCAACTTCACTGACAAATTCAGATGTATTATATGACATTTTGAAAAACTTACTTGTGAATAATAGTGATTAATTTTGCTCGATCAGAACTTCAACTTGATTTTCTGAAGTGAAAGTGGGCAACAAAATGAAACAAATTATGAGTAGAGGTGAAAAGAGAAATTAATATCCGAGAACAAATTCTATGGAAGGATAAGAAGATAAGTTGAGAAAATATACAACTTCTTAGACAATATTTAAAGGGTAAAAGACCAAGGTATGCGACATGGCGATTAATGCTCAAGAAGTCAAACTACCGTACTTTTCCCATATAATCAATGTCAGCTTTTTTCTATTCCCATAGTGCTTTATTATTATGTTTAACTACTTATTCACCAGATAGTCTTTATAATAATAATAATAATAATAATAATAATAATAATAATAATAATAATAATAATAATAATAATAATGGTAATAAAATAATAAAAAGTACATAAGCCGTTACAATATGTAACGGCTTTATACTCAATTCGTAATAATAATAGAATAATAATAATAATCGAATAATTATAATAATAGAAAATGGAATGTTTTAAGATATATTCAAATCCAAGGTAAAATATGACAGCTAGGCCCGTGGTGCTCGGGTGGTCATATGACGAGGGTTTGGAGCTTGAGGATTCATGAGTGAGTCATTTAGCAATGAAAAAATGGATTTATTCCAAGTTTGGATATAGCTTTGTCTTGGCCGAGCATTTATATTAATAATATATTTTAATTTTTTATTGAAGAGGCGGTATAGCTTTCATTAAGTACTTAACGTTTTTATTAATAATATATTTTATTTTTATTATCAGAAGTTTCAGATATAGCCTGCATCTTAATTAGAGCACTTATTTTAATAATTTCCATTTCCGTAAGGTGAAGCTTTGTCTTCTAGTGAAAGCAAAGGACAAAGCTTTTTTCGCCACATCGCGAAAGAAAGGCAATCAATATTTTTTTGACTACTTTTTCTACCACATCGCCTCGGGAAAGAACACCTGCAAGCTTGGTAAACTAAAAAGCTGAGACCCACAACAGTATCAGTGTTTGAATTTGGTCCTAAATTAATTCTATGTAACGGCTTGCATGAGCTTATTTAACCATCTATTGAGAACACACGTTGTTCAAACTAAAGTTCAGTATATAGCTAGATAAAATAAAAATAACAGAGAATAGAGAGGGAGTATTTCGGAAGAGAGGAGCAAGAAACTTCAACAAGTTGAAGCGGCTGGATTCCATTTATTATATTCTGAAGACACCGAATTTTTTGTAAGATATTGTTATTGGTACTCCATTATATATTATTATTTGCAGCATGTAAGATATTGTTATAGCTGTTGTTGTTATTTGTTTTGTTTGTAATAGTTTTTATTTATTGTTATTTGTTCAGTTTTTAATAGTTTTTGCGCTTATTTTATTATTTTCGTATAATAGTAAAATAATAGTTTTTATTGTATATAAATGAAAAAAACTTATTCCAGTGTACTCAATTGTTCCATTATTTTTATTTTATTATTATTTTTCATTTATTGTTTTTATTGTCATTAATACACTTATACACAATTTCAGTGGATTACATGCATGTTATTACTGCATGTTATTGTTTTTGTTGTCATTAATGCATGCTATTGTCTATTGTTATTACTGTCATTAATGTATTTTTTTTTAATACTAATATGTGAATTGATGTTGTATTTTTAGGTAAAAGATGGACAGCTAGGAATATGGGCCAATTGATCCAAGTGTTCTTCATGATCAACAAGATCATGTATCAGATGACATATATCATGCGAAAGATAGGGGAAAACTAGGCTCCAGTCAATATACTGATCAAAAATATAATCAGTGGAATTTGACAAAAAACAAAAAATCCTTTTAGATAAATGTGGATTTGGAGTATTTAGTTTTCGAGGTGTTGTACACCAAACTAACCTAGGTATAATATCTGCCCTAATCGAGAGATGGCGCCCGGAGACTAATACTTTTCATTTAAACTGTGGAGAAATAACAATCACGTTAGAGGATGTTCACTTTATTTTTAGGTTACCGGTGGTGGAAAAGCCCTTAACGGGTTCCCTTGCTGTCACCAATTTGAATTATTTTAGGGATTGTTTTGGAGATAAATTAGTCGGTGTATATTTTAGTTCAAAAAAGCGCAGTGCAATTTCATTAGTGTGGTTGCACGAAAATTTTAATAATTGTCCCGAGAATGCAAGTAAAGATGTTGTAGGACGACACACAAAGGCCTACATGTTGTGGTTGTGTGGGACAATATTATTCCCGAATAGGAATAGGAATAGTGTGCACCCAAGATATATGTCGTTTATTGCCAACGTAGAAAATTGTGTAACGTACTCTTGGGGCGCGACAGTGTTAGCATATTTGTACAGATCTTTATATACTGCTACTAGGAAAGGAGTTAAATACATTAATATTTGTGTAACATTGTTACAAATTTGGGCCTATGAGCATGTAAATATTGGAAGGCCAAACCCTTGGCCACAATCATCCGTATGGTTACCTAGGGCTTTAGCATGGTCATATTTTGGAGCCCACAGTTACCCTGGTAGGCATGAAAATCCCCACCACCATTTGTCATTTTATCGAGGGGAGTTAGACATTAAGTCTATGTGGGATGTGATTTGGCGGCCTTACATGACGTGGGATGATGATATCAGTGGATTTAATTTTGAAGGCAGGTTGTTGGGATCTGGTGGGGTCCCCTTGATCCACTTTGATATTATGGAATTTCAGATGTCGGACCTTGTGATGAGACAGTTCGGGTTCATGCAAGGCATACCCTCACCCGCCAAAAACCATGGTGACCTTAGGAAGGAGAAAAAGTTTAAATTTATTGATGTCGAGGATTGCATGGCCTTACGAGGGAAATATATTTCGATTTGGGAGGCATACATGGATCATCTCGAAGGACAACAATATGAAATTTCCAATTATGTGTTGGTAGATGATTACATGGCCTGGTATAGAAAAATTACACGTTGGAAAATTCACCGACCTCGAGAGGCAAAGGACCCCGACAGTTGTTATGAGCCTCGGGCCATTTACAACCAACAACACCTTATTAAAATGGTAGGAAATTATATTCTTTTTTAATTAATCATGTATTAGAGTAAATACTTAATATTACATTTATTCATATTTAGTGTTATTAATATTTGTTTGTGTTCATCTTACATGACATGTTGAGAGTGCAAAGTCTTTGGTTGATAAATTTTTAGCACTTACTCAGCTACCTCCCGAGTTGGTTCTGCAAAAACACAATTGGGATTACCAATTCAGTCTGTACGACTTCGAAGCAAGAGGGAAATAAATACCTCGACAGATGGGTCCCACAATTTTTGCTCCACCAACCGAATTCTCTAAATTCAATGAAGGGCTTGGGAAACAAACTGATTATGTTGTACAAGAAAGCTACATACCTACCACACAAGCATGGCAGGAGAGCTCCATTCCCACTTCCCAAGCCCACGAGGAGTGTTACATTCCGACCTCTCTTGCCAATGAAGAGTGTTACGTCCCGACCTCCCAAGCCTATGAGGAGGGTTACATTCCAACCACCTCTGATTTTGCGGGACTTTCTAACGTCACAGGAGATTGTTCACTTAAGGTATATATAATGATGGTTTTAATTAAAGCAAGTTTTGCAGTATTTATATTCATATTTTTAAATAAAAATGGCATGCACAATAATAATAATAATGTACATTTGGGTCTCAATCAGGTACAAGATGCGGTAGATCACATCTCTTATGGACCAAAAGGGTCCATTACCAAACAACTGAAAGATTGGAAGGAGACATTTATCAATAAACATATATTTGGAAACGTGGTGGCCTCAGAAGAGAATTTATATCCTTTGTCACATCCACGTGGGTTATATGTTTTAGACCACAATGCATTGCATTCCTTAGGACCTAGTGGATGGATTTTCGAGCATGTCCTCGATGCTTATATGTTGTTGCTATGAGACAGGGAGGAATACTACAGGTCGTGGGGAATACAAAGGTGGGCCAAATTTGGTTTCATAAATTCATTCTTCATGCATCTTGGGCAGAGCTATGTGCCCATAACTGAAGAGATTCATGCATAGAGTTTTTTCCATCCGTATGTGAACCAAGATGTTGGCCCACCTTTACACGAATGCCAATACATATTCATGCCGGTGTGTAGTACACATCAACACCATTTTGTCTTGTTCCTATTTGGAGTTAAAGATTGGATGGTTACGATAATTGACCCGTACTACAATGATACCAAACATATGACGTTACAGGAAATGTACGCAAAATTCGTTAAAGTTGCGGTATGTGTAGTTTTAAAATATTTTACTTTTATAATGTCCTTTAATATTAAAAATTCATTAACCAACTACTTTGTACGTGCAGGTACACTTGATACCATTTTGTTTGCGAAATGGTAACCCGATGCGTGCGTGGCCTAGCGGTAATCCTACCGTGTAGACCGCAAAGATTCGACCGAAACAACACAACGACTCAGACTGTGGCATTTTTGTATGCAAGTATGTTGACTTATTCGTTAATGCCAATAGTGATATTTGCCGCGAGAAGTGGTCCTTAGAAGATGTCACGGTCTTTCGTTACCGCATCGCATGGGAGCTCTACAAGAAATCCGAAAAGATTACTTTCGGCCTCTGAGATATAAAACTTGTCAAGCGTTATCTAATGTACATATTAATTAATAAGAATATCTATTTGGTTGAACTGTATGGATATTATTATTCAGTCTAGTTATTAATAATCACATTATTTATATTAATATTAAAAATAATGTTTCATATTATTTACTCATACTCAAATAATACTTAAAATAAATATAAAAATAAATATATGTGTAATAATAAAATAAATTACTATAATCTAAATCCATTTAAATTCCACTCAACCAATTTAATAATAAAATTATTAATACAAATAATGCAAGATTTATAATGATCACTTTATATTTTATTAAAGAATGATATTTATTTTTTTTATATATTAATAATCCTTTTATTGATATTATTACAAAAATAAGAAAAAAATATTAAAGGGATAATAATAAATATAGATATTAACTTATTTCTATTTTAACAAATCCAATTAATAATATAGATTTATATAAAATAAATCGTAATATAATAATAATATATAGATTTTGGGGGATGGTGAAGTTTTACTATAAATATATATCCTTGGTTGAAATTAGCAGCTAGGCCCAGTGGTGCTCGGGTGGTCATATGTCGATGGATTGGTGCTTGAGGTCGCGAGTTCGAATCATTTAGCAAATGAATAGTTGGATCTGAGAAAAAAAATTTATTTATTTCGGTAGTGATGACTTAGTAAAAGTAGGGATCAAAATATTTTTTTATTATTTCTTTATACAAGCCGGTACAAGCTCTTCCGGACATTAAAAAAAATTAAAAATAAAAAATAAAAATTAAGCCGGTACAAGCTTTACCGGCCGAATTATTTTAATAATAAATATTCATTTCTTATAACTATACTGACAATATAATTTTACGTGAGCCTCTCTTATTAAAATAGAAGCCGGTACAGGTAAATAATTAGGCACAACAACCTGTACCGGCTGATCAAATATTAAATCTAATCTCAGCCTTCAATTCAATTTATCAACGGTCCAAAAAGGGGTTGTTGCCACGCTTTCTGGCAATAGGCTACTATGGAATGATTCCATATATATATATATATATATATATATATATATATATATATATATATATATGCATGTTAGATTCTAATAGATATATGTTGATATAAATAGCGAGTTTACAAGTGCAAACCATGCATGATGTGATGATCTAAATTTATCCTTAGGTTAATGCAAATGTTAATTGAAATGACTTGATATAGAAACATATCTGATAGACTCCACGACACGCTTGCGTGAGATGGTCGTCGCCTAGATCATTTCTAACATAGTTGATAAAGTGGATCTCTCTCAACACCTCAACCCAACGTCTATATTGAGAAGAGAACCTTGGTACAATCGATCAAGCAATGAAATCAGCGTTAAATGAAACACCAATGATGCCTAAACCCCATGTTTATATTAAAGCAAGAACCTCACTACAATCGACGATTGATTGTGTAGAAGACACCACACAACTATGTATTGTTGTATGATAAGTCAAATTAAATCTCAAAGAGTAAACTAAGAAATTACTTAGGAATTCTTCAAAGAACCAAAAGTAGAAAATAATTCTATGAATATGTCAATTACATGAATAAGCCTTTAAATAATGGTAATGAAAACCCTAGAATCCAATGAAGAATCAATAACTTGTTTTGAAATCAAAAACCTTTTCTAAAAGTATCCTAAAGATATTAGAACTATAAAATCTATTAAGAATCCCTAATAATGTGGAAAGAAATCTATTAAAGAAAGAAATTTGGTCAAAAATGCTTTTTTTTCTGAGAACATGCGGACACTGTCGGGACGCTTTGGCGTGGGCGCGGCCATCCTTAGCCCCTGGCAAGTGTGGGTAGTGCTACCTAGGAAGAGTTTTGGACAACCTGGCACGGGGCTTACATGTCTTGACTTACATATGGCACGCAGGTATTTGGATGACCGAGTTTACGGTGACTCTGGAGCGCTCCTACCCAAGATAATCGGCGCGGGGTGCCGGACATCCAGAAGTGACTCTCAACTCCTTTCCCTTGTTGTACTTGGCACAAATACTTATATCAAATTCAAGAGTTTTGACTCCAGTTCCAAACTCTTCAAACGCGTTCCTTCCTCACTTTAAGCTCCTTTAATAAGTCTGATAAGTCATTCCTTAAAGCGCTTAGATCGAGCTCTCGTCATGGGCTCAACGGGCACTAGATCTGACCCATAGCTTCCACTCGAGTTCAAGCTTGGCATTTCCTCATCATTACTTTCCTCTTAAAAAGAATTTGCCCTCAAATCGTCACCTACATCAAACAGACTTAAGTCAGAAACATTGATTATTGCACTAACATTATACTTACCTTCTATGTGTCGCCCCTAAATTCGGGTATCTTCTAACCCGACATATGGTGCTACACGGTACTCATAACTACATAATCATTCCACTGAAAACACAACATAATGAATGTAATTACTATCTTCTTATTACAATCAAAGTGAAATCCTTTTCCAGGTTCATAAACCGATTACATCATTCGTTGTTCTTAAGTATAATACATTGAATCATACAAATCTATTAAAAGATGGTTAACTATCCATCTTAGCCTTTCCTTTATTTCTCTTAGCATTCTCAGTATGCTCGGCTTTAACTGCAATCATATAATTTACACAAGAAGTGAGCATAACAAGCTCAGCAAGTTTAACAAAGAATAATATCAATACGACATTCGTGAATTATATGACAATCCTCCATAACTGAACAAATAGTCATGAAGTATTATGAAACATTAATATTTAACAATTCATAACATCAATTCCCAAAGTATATAATAGTTTAGGAATTCTGAACCGGTCAAAAGACCATGAACAATATTTTTCTGTTTTCATACTTGAAAAGGACATCACAGCACTAAGGTTGTACATCCGGCATTACTTACGAGCACTTTTAGGTGATCAGCCTATAGTACTCTATGTTGATCAACATTCATCTGTTAAATGTATTTACGTTTAAGTTTTGGCAAACTCGCGTGCCCATCGAATAATCGATGAAAAATACTTTTGATTGTTCATAGACAAACCTTACCTTTGAATTCGTACCAAATACTTGGCATAGGATAGCGTTATCATTTCTATATAGAAGGATATGTATACAAATTAACCTATATCTTACATATAGTCTAGCCGAGTTAAAATTGGCATTGACCCTTTCTTTAAAATCATTCATGCAACTCAGTACAATGAATCACAGAAAACTCTACTAACACGAAGGTTAGACAAGTGTTAAGAAAACTTGCCTTCAAGCGTCTTCAAATAATTTAATCGACTTTTCTCAGTCTTTACAGAATCTACATGATATATTCACATAGCACACTGTAATTAGCTACGAAACAAATAATCACATTGTTTCTACCAACTTCTTTCTCTTCTATGTCATAGTTGACTTTATTTCATTAATAAAGTTAATTCGACTTACTACCCTTCATCCCGGCTTATTAACGATCTTATGTTATTAATCAGACTCTATCGTCATTAGAAAAGTACCAATGTTGATTACCGTTCATGGTTTACTTCCTTACACACCACGTTCTTAGTTTAGTTCTCACTAAATCGTTCTTAATTTCTTGACATTATCACTTAATAAGTGATTTAAGAATGAGCGTTTACTTGTATATTAAGTATGTCTACATTCTACTTATTCATTACCAATCAATTAGATTTATAAAACTAACTTGGTAAACTTTTGCATACTGATAATGTTATTTTATGACTGGTCCTTATATATAACAATGGCGCCATGGTATTTCGATCTGAAATAACTAAGTCCGGTTCCGTATTTGCAGTCATGAAACTCCTTTGTATGAGTGGCATTGTAGCACCACTCTTCAGTAGGTCATTACCATGTTCCGTATTGTATGCGGAATATTAAGCCTTAATGCGGTGCTTGCGGCGCATGGACCTCAACCTGTAAAATTTTCTGAGACAAAAATTTTAGTGAACTTCCTGGCTTCATAACTTCTTCGTTATAAGTTCGATTTGGTCCGTTCAAAAGCCTACAACTCATAAATTACATACTCTACGTGCTCATATAAGAATTTTACAATTCTGAATCCATTAACTCGAAATTCACTTCTAAGTTCATTTTCGAGCGTTCGTTAAATGCTTTCAAGCGTTCAATACTCGTTTTCTTCGTTTTAAGTCAAAATTCGACGATTCTTGAGCCCACGACTCTTAAATACCCTATCTCATGTGTTGACATTGAAAACAAACATTTTTAAGTCCCACGGCAACTTTTGACTACTAATCCAGAATTTCTACATTTTTAATGTTTAACGTCTAATTCCGTAAAATTCACCATAACTTCGTTACTAGTGTTCTATATGCCAAATCAAATGGAACACTCCATTGATTTCATATCTATATCCTAACTAAGCAAGATACACATATATTAAGAGTGATGGTGTTCAATTGTTCATCAACAAGCAAATTCATCAAATGATATTTCCTACGGTTTTAACTTACGTAAACCCTTACGATTTTCATTTATGCGTGACTTATAATGGTTTTATATATTATAAGCCATCCTTATTCCTCCATAAGAGACATGCTCCACCAATTTATGATTCTTTATAAAAAAGAAATCAAAAGGGATGGAGAACTATTATTAAGGAATATTACCTTTACGATCTTGGTGTTCTTGTTAAAAACTCTAATGAAAAGCTTCAAAGTGAGATGATTGATTAAGTCTATCTCTTTCTCTCTCTCAATATAAGTTGGATGATCTCTTGGAAACCACCAAATGACCACTTATGCCTTCTATTTATAGGAAACTCAAATGGAGGGCAAAATGGTCCTTCTCCCCACCTCCTTACTATTCACTACTTCATCACCAAGTAAAATATTTGGTGATCAAGTAGTTCCCTTTACTTGGCCATCAAATAGTCAGCCCACATGCCCATGGGTCATCCCCATGGGTTGCCCCATGGGTTTTACCCATTCGGTGACCCACCGGTTCGACCCACAGTTCGATTTCTTGGATCGAGCTTAATTAATTCTAACATTGGGCTTAGACTTGGGCTTAAACACATAATTCATTGGGCTTGATTACTTAATTACTTGGGCTTGATATAATCCAAACCCAATTGGATTATACTAAGTCTTAACTCTAAGTCCATTACACCAATCTTATTCTATACGTATAATTCACATATTCTCTTCATATAATACTCGTACAATATTCGTATTATATGTCATATTAAATCTTCATATAATACTCGTATACTAAATAGTATCATACTTGTATAACGTATGCATAATCATTATCGTAATTCATTACACGAAGCTCATTTCCTTCTCGAAAATCATTCTTCTCAACCCTTAGGTTTTAAGTCCACAGGCAAAAACTTCGTTTGCCATAAATGAAATATTGTTAGATATTCCATCACGACTTTATATTTTATCATTATGTATTTCTCGGAATTTCAAACTTAATTCCCGAGTAGAAACGGATGAATAATGTTTTTACGGAAATTTCTCGGAAAACTTTTATTTTCGTCTTAGAAATTCAAAATTAATTCTAGCACATAGCCAGAATACTAACCACATTCGCACATTCTAGGTCATAGAACGACCTTCACATAGCTTACTCACATAAATAATCAATTAAATTCATTTAATTCACATAATCAAATAAAAATTTAATTCTCATATAAATCCGATTTTCTCGGGTGTTACACTGTAAGTCCAGTTTGTAGGTGTTGTCATTAATGCGGTCTAGAACTTGAAATGGACCATCTCCTCGAGGTAGAAATTTTGATCTTCTTTAAGTAGAGAATCTTTTTTTCCGCATATGTAACCACACCAAATCTCCCGGTTCAAATATAACTTGACGCCGACCCTTGTTGGCCTACTTCGCATATTGCTCCGTCCTCCTTTCAATGTTGAGCCTCGCCTTCTCATGTATCTGCTTAATAAATTCAGATTTTTTCTTTCCATCCATGTTAGTAAATTTCAGAAACAGGTAATGGTGATAAATCCAATAGAGCTAAAGGATTAAAACCATAAACAATTTCAAATGGCAAAAATTTAGTAGCAGAATAAACCGAACGATTATAAGCAAACTCAACATGTGGTAAACATTCTTACCAATGACTGATATTATTCTTGATGATAACCCTTAACAACACAGACAAAGTCCTATTTACTACTTCAGTTTGATCATCAGTTTGTGGGTGACAAGTTGTAGAAAATAAAAGTTTAGTTTCCAATTTACACCATAAGGTCTTCCAAAAATTATTATACCCAAGCATACCCTTTGATATACCCTTACGGTCTTAAGGGATATGTCAAAGTATAACTAATCATACACAAGATACTATGATGATCTCAAGTCTAAGGATTACTTATACTACTATCACTACAAGAATTTTTATTGATAGGCAAGTAAAACTCCGTTAAGTATTCCTTAGCGAGCCACGTTCAGTAAACTTATTCTCCAATAAGCACCTATATACTTGCTTTAGTGTCTCCACACAAATGATTATGACATCGATCATTCTCTTCCAAAGAGCAAGCAACGTATGTACCAATCTATCCAAATTCACTAATCCCCTTTTTAGTAATCCAACGATTGGGAACTATTTTAGTTTTAAGTTATCTAAGAATTTAGATCTCATTAGCATGATCATCATCATGATTATAAAAGTATTGCTTAAAACTATAAATTTATCACATTGAATATAACAACATTATGTAGATAAATTAAAAGTCTTTAATAAACAATTCTTTTATTAATAAATGAATAAGATTATTACAAAGTATATGTTTTATCATATCAAATATGATTGGCTTGTGTACATACTACTTTTAATCTCCCACTTGCACTAAAGTCAATCGTCATGGTATCTCATACCCATCTTCTCTAAGTAACGATCAAATTGTTGTTGTGTTAAAGCATTAGTAAATGGATCTGTAATGTTATCATGAGAATCCACATGTTCCAGGGTGACGTCTCATCTTTCAATGATCTCTTAAATCAAATGAAATCACCGCAACACTTGTTTGGATTTTTGATGAGACTTGGGTTCCTTGACATGTGCAACAACTTCAATGTTGTCACAAAATAAAGATATTACTCCTCTAATGCTAGGACCTACACCAAGTTCAGTTATGAACTTCTTCATCCAAACGACATCCTTTGCAGCTTCACTTACAGCTATGTACTATGCCTCTGTCACTGAATCAACAATTATTTGCTATTTGGAGCTCTTCCAACTCACTGTGCCACCATTTAAGGTAAATACATACCCCAAAATGAATTTGCTATCATCTTGGTCTGTTTAAAAACTTAAGTCTATATATCCCTCTAGTTTCAATCCAGACCCACCGTAGACAAGAAATACATCCTTAGTTCTTCTTAAGTGCTTTAGGATATTTTTCACTACCTTCCAGTGCTCTTCTCCTAGATTTTACTAATATCTAGTTGTTACAATAAGTGCATGAGCGACATCCGGTCTAGTACATATCATACCGTACATGATAGATCCTATTGCTGAAACATAAAGAATCTTACTCATACGGTCTCTCTCCTCAGGTGTCTTTGGGGCCTGTTTCTTTGAGAGATGTATTCCATAGCTCATTGACATGAGACCTCTCTTGGAATCTTCCATGCTAAACTTCTTTAGCATCGAGTTAATGTACGTTCCTTGGGACAAGTCAAGAATCCTTTTAGATCTATTTCTATAGATCTTTATCCCCAAAATATAGGATGCCTCTCCCAAGTCCTTCATGGAGAAGTGTTTAGATAACCAGATTTTGATCGAATATAACATAAGAATATCATTCCCTATTGGTAATATATCGTCAACATATAATACTAGGAATGAAACAACGTTCCCACTAACCTTCTTGTACATACATGGTTTATCATCAATTTTGATAAAATCAAACTCTTTGATTGTCTCATCAAAATGGATGTTCAACCTTCGAAAAGCTTGCTTCAATCTATAAATGGATCGTTGCAGCTTATAGACTTGATTTATTCCAACTATTGAAACAAAACCCTCTGGTTGTATCATATACCCATTATCCTTAAGTTTCCCATTAAGGAAGACTATTTTCACGTCCATTTTCTAGATCTCGTAGTCATAATAAGCTGCAATCGCAAGCAAAATCCGAATGGACTTGAGCATAGCTATTGGTGAGAAGGTTTCATCATAGTCAACTCCTTATCTTTGCTTGAAACCTTTTGTAACCAGTCGGGCCTTATAGGTAGAGACCTTGCCGTTCATTCCAATCTTTCTTTTAAAGACCCATTTATACCCAATAGGCTTAATGCCTTTAGGTGATGAAATCAAAGTTCATACATGTTTTTCATACATGGAGTCCATCTCGAATTTCATGGCTTCTAGACATTACTTCGAGTCTTTACTACTCATAGCATGTTTCGTAAGTCGATGGATCATCATCATGTATGATGCGTACCTCATCGTCATGCTCTATGACGAATCCATATCTCTCAGGTATCTTCGGTACTCTTCCAGATTTACGAATAGATTGTGGTACAGTAGGTTCTTCCACTTGTTCAAGTATCTGACTTTGATCCGTTGTAATTTGTGGTTTTTGAATTTCTTCAAGATATATCTTACTCCCACTAACCCCTTCAAGGATAAACTCATTTTCCAAGAAGGCAATATATTTCACAATAAACACCTTTTAATCAGTAGGATGATAGAAATAATACTCTGATGTTTCTATAGAGTATCCCACAAATCTATACTTGTAGGATCTAGTCTACAACTTATTATTCTCAAAGTTTTTGACATAAGCTGGACAACCCTAAGTATTAACATGCTTAAGATTTGGTTTCCTCCCTGTCCATATCTCATATAGAGTCTTTGGGATGGATTTGGTAGGTACCTTGTTAAGTAAGTCAATTCTAGGGCATAACCCCAGAAGGAAACTAGAAGATCGGTAAAACTCATCATGGAACAAACCATATCCAACAATGTTCGATTTCTCCTTTCAGATACACCATTCAACTGTGGTGTTCCTGGTGTAGTGCATTATGAGATTATACCAATTTTTTTTAGACAATTGAGAAACTCATTGATTAATTATTCACCACCTCAATCCGATCAAAGAATCTTAATACTCTTGTCAATTTATCTCTCTACTTCACTTCTGAATTCTTTGAACTTTTTAAACGATTCAGATTTGTATTTCATTAAATACACATATCCAAATCTTGAATGATCATCAGTGAAAGTAATAAAATAAGAATACACTCCTCGTGTTGTTGTCATAGGTCCACATACGTCTGTGTGTACCAACGCTAACAACTTTATAACTCTTTCTCCTTTTCACTAAAAGGAGATTTGGTCATCTTACCATGAGACAAGATTCACAAGTTGGATATGATTCATAATTAGATAGCTCTAAGATCCCATCCTTATGCAAACTTGGATAATCTTGTTTCATTAATATGTCCAAGTCTATAGTGCCACATAAAGGTATAATTAACATCGTCTTTTTTTCTTTTCTTAATTTGTTCAATTTGAAGTATATTTTCATGCAAGTCAAGTATGTAAAGTCCATTCAATAAATTCTCAACACCATATAAAATATTTTAATTATAAATAGAAAAATTGTTGTTCTTTATTATAATATCAAAACCATCTATATCCAATACAGAAATTGAAATAATATTTCTAAGAAGTGTTGGAACATAATAACAATTATTTAAATTAATGGACTTGCCTGTAAGCAATGCTAAACGATAAGTTCCTACAGCTAATGGAGCAACCTTTGCTCCATTTTCACTCATAAAATAACTTCACCCTTGTTCAGTTTTCTACTTTTAACTAATCCCTGCATAGTATTACATACGTGAGAACCGCAGTGGCTATCCAATACCCAAGTAGAATTTTGACTTTTAGAAAATTTAATTTCAATCAGAACAAACCTTGATTGGCTTCTCCAAGCTTCTTCTGCTTTTGTTTCACAAGGAACTTATCACAGTTCCTCTTCCAGTGACTCAGCTTATTGCAATGGAAGCATATTCTTTTGCTATCTGGACCAGGTTTATTATTATCCTTTCCTTTCGCCTTGCACTTAGCCTTCTTGGATTTCTTCTTTTCAGAAGATACCTTGGGCCTATTCCTTTTCTTGGAAGAATCATCCATTAGTAAGACTTAGTTCTTCTTGGATCGGAAGTGAACTTCATCAGTTTTCAACATGTTAAGTAATTCAGGCAAGCTGACACCTAACTTATTCATGCAAAAATTCATAACAAATTGTGAGAAGGTTTTTGGGAATGACGACAAGATCAAATCTTGACTTAATTCCCCATCCATGATAAACCTAAGTTGTCCAAGACACTCAATCAAATTGATAATCTTTAGGACATTAATCTCAACAATAGTGCCATCGGTCATCCGAGATCGGAAGAGCTCCTTAGATATCTCATATCTAGCAGTCCTACTTTGCTAACCATACAATTCTTTGAGGTGAAAAAATATAGTAGGAGCATCTATAGTTTCATGCTAATGTTGAAGCTCATTACTCATGGATGCGAGCATGATGAATTGAGCCACAGTTGCATCATCTTGCCACTTTATAAAAGTAGCAATCTCTTCCTTAGAGGATGTGTCTGCAACATTTGGAGGGACATGCGAATTTAGGAAATAAGAATTCCTTTCAGCAGTGAGAACAATTCTCAAATTTCTTAATCAGTTCGTGCAATTCGGTCCGGTCAGTTTGTTAGCATCAAGTATGCTACGCTGTGATAATAGTGAGTTTGACATTTTTCAAATTCTGCATGTCAAAAAAAACAACATTTTAGCTTACATTCATTTAATTAATTAATTACTAAAATAAATTAGGTCTTGTTTTAAATTGGCATCTTCCACTATTTTCTTCAAACTATATTACCATCACTTATATAGTTCGGAGAATCTAATTAAAGATTTTCTAGTGAGAATAAGGATCCCAATTCAAATGTATATAGCCTTGTGGTGACACAAAGAACTATATATAAATAAATAGATAGACAACTCCTTTCATTTTACCTCTTAGATTATTTTGATCAAGTGGTGACACATCCAAATCAAAATTATTCAAGTTAAGTCCAATATAGCACTTCCATATATTCAAATACAAAAATATTATCCTTGTGGTGACACAACAAAATAACATCGTTCAATTTCTTTATAAGCATCAAATGTGATAAAACATTTCAAAAAATTAAGATAAGTTGTGACACCCCCAAATCCGGTACTTCCATTTCCACAGGATTTGGTGTTCACTGTACAAACATCATCTATCTATCTACCCATAAATAAATGCAAACCATGCAATAGATAGAAATAAATAATAAAATCTCTCCCCTTAGGGGGTTACATCAACTACATAATAAATAAATCCCAGGTTACTCTAACCTTAAATCATCTGTGCAAAAAATATAAACAAATAAGTCTTAAGTAACATCAATTCTAATCATCATTACATAACCACAATAACAAAGCAGTCTTCATTACTTGCTATTCTTGCCCTTGCCCTTACTAGTGGAAGGTTCGTCTGCTCTTTCGTTCTTAACTGCAATGTTATTATTATGCAAGAGTGAGCACAATTGCCCACAAGTATAACAATATAACAATGAATAATAACATGCGAGAGAAATAATAACTTCTGATATAAAGCTCAACTTTTGAATCAAGAATAAATAACAAGAATTAAAAGAAATTCTGAGGGTCATAAGACCTTGAACTATGTCCTAGGTTGTCAAGTGTTATTACTTGAAACCTTTAACAATTATAAGACTATGGACTCTTCTTCTCGTACTTAGGGGGATCAGCCCTTAGTACCAAACTGTGCACAATATCTTAACGCTAAAGCGTAAATAATCCCCTATACAGGGTTGTTCATCTCAGTTTGACATTCGAGTCCGCACCAAAGGAAGTTTGGTTTGGATAATTCATCAAGGGGTTCTGAAATTTTAGAACGCTCATCAACTATGGACTAGTCGAATCAATAAGGGTTCGCTAGTCTAACAAGGTTTAACAGTGAACAAATATTTAACTTGAATAACATCTAAAAGGTATACAATAGAATAATTATTGTATAACAACAACATGCTTGAAGATTAATAAACTTTAATATATAAGACATGCTTGATCAACAATAATAAGAACTTGCTCAATATCGAAAGATGAATTAATCAACTTATATAACGATAACAAGTAGGGTTAAGAAACTTGCTCAACAAAAGTTTAGGGTAAGAAACTTGCTCAACGTAAATGTAGAGTTAGAGAACTTGCTCAATGTAACAAGATAAGGTTTAGAAACTTGCCTCGTGCGTAAATTACACTTAAACAAACTCGTTCTTTGAATTAAATCCTACATACCAATTACGTTCACAATACCAATCAATAATAACATACTAACATCATAACTTTACTCTTTGTTTAACTTGAATTCATGACTATACTTAGTCAATTATTACACTTAGTGTAAAATTAAGACTTCACGAAAAATAACCTAATTATACATTCGATCATTCAATCCACACGTAATTGTGTTATGGACATGTTAAGAATTTATTTTAACATCTCATTATAGGTCTAACAAGTCTTTATAATCATTAGACTAAGTTGCTATCACATTTCCATACTTTAACACATTTAAAAACCCATTTCGATTATTACGCTAAGTAAGTATTTGTATTTCACTTTTATCTTTTAGTATTGGTATTTGCATGTTGAGGCATCGATCTTTGGGGTTGGCGCCCTTGGCCGCGACACTCGAAATTTGATTCCCAGTTCGCGAAGAACACAGAGTTCAGCGAATTAAACACTACATGATCATTAATTCCCCAAATTAAACATACCCACATGTTAGAATTCATATATAATCAATATCCAACATTTATAGAGTGATTTTAACCCATTAAAACACATAATCACAGAATTAAAGCATGCAAATTCTACTGTTCTTGATGTTCTTAAAGTTTTGAACATAAATCCTAAAATTCAACGCCATAGATTCGTTATAAGACCAAATCCACCCATTCAACTTTCATTTAGTTCGTTTTAGCATACATAATCATACAAGTGTGTGAATTTTGCAAAATAATTTATGTTTGACATATTAAAAATACGTATAAGGCCATATGGCCATATTACATACTCTAAAATCTTTTAATGTATAGTTTCATGAAACTGAAGATATTGAAACCTATATAATATACAAAATATGTCATATAACTCGAATTATTACATATATTCTTATAACAACTGAATTTCCCAAATACAGAGACTCACAGAAACTTAAGCCATATTCATGAAACATAAAAGATGTAAAATATATAAATTGGGTTGAAGAGATTACCCAAACGTGGAGTATAATTTGCAGAAGATGAATTCCCTCTCAACTCTTTATCAATCACACACTAAAATTTCTTAACTCTCTCTCTCTGAAATTTCTCTGGCTCTCAGTTAACTCTAAATGGAAGAATACGTAAGAAGAAACTAATAGAGCTCACTTAATAACGTTGAGGTCAGTTACCTATACGTGGTAACTGTGAGACCCCAGATTTTATCAATAAAGATTTAAATTTTGTCAAAATAATTTTTTATATTATGGTGTGAATTTGAGATAATATTATAGTTGTGGGTAATATTTATAAATTTTGCAAAAGTATGCAAGTGGTTATATTATATTCGATTGGTAGGGAATATTCGATTTAGCGAGGGAATATTCAGTACAACTACTCAATCATTGGTGGACCCCACAATGTAATTATTGTCGGATCGAGAAAATGACAAAAATATTTTATTGAAATAACGGCGGAAGTTTTACTGTAGTTCTTGTTGAACTACTCGGTAGTAAAAGTACGAGAATACGTGTGGTTGCATAGTAGCATTACGGTATTGATTATTGATGCTTATGTGAGAAGTCACCGGTTTGATTCCATTATTTGCCGATTAATAATATGAATTATTATAACGATAATGACGCTTTGTTTTATTCAGTATTATTAACGTAATAAAAGCGAAACATCTTTTATATAAAATAGAATACTTTATTAAAGTTATTCTATAAATAGAATATATTATATTTTATTATGCATAGTGTTGCATATGTGTTTTGCAGATAGTGTTTTGCATAGTATTGCATAGTGTTTGCATAGTAAAATGTTTTTATATAAATAGAATATATTATATTTTATTTAAAAGATTTTTCTTTAAATATGGACCAGATTAAAGTAAATCAATCTGGACCGTTCATGGATTAGTTACTATGCATTCCATTTTCCTATAAATAGAAGCTCATTCCTTCATTTTTTTACAATTCATGAAAACTCTAGAGAGAGAAATTATAGAGAGAAGCTATAAAGAAAATTATAGAAAGAAGAAAGAGTATTCTCGCTACTTCACTATTTCTATATTAGGTTCTTTTTACGGTAAGGGTGTTATTCTTTCTTCTTGAAGAGAACTTACATTATTCCATTCATTATTATTCATTGGAATAACTCGTAAAAGTGGCATACCCTATACATAACCTGTATACGCGGCATACCCTATACTTGGTGAAATCCTTATGTTATTCCGTTGCTTATTATTCTGTTGGAATAACCTGTATATGCGGTTTACCCTATACTTGGTGACATTCTTCTATTATTCTGTTGGAACATCCTGTCTGTGTGTTTTACACAGGACACGGTTCCGATTTTTTATTATTCATTGGAACATCCCATACATGTGTTTTACACCGGACTGGTTCCATCTTTATCATTCATTGGAATATCCTATCTCGTGTTTTTACACCGGATCCTGGTTCCATCTTTATTATTCTGTTGGAACATCCTGTCGGTGTGAATTTCACCTGACCTGGTTCCATTATTATTATTCTGTTGGAATAACCTGTCTATGCGAAGTACCGCATGCATGGTGATTTCTTTTGTTATTCCATTCTTTATTATACCCAGTTGGTTAAAACTTTGACTTCTATACTCCATGAAATTAGTAGAATATCCTTGATATTTGCGTTTCATCCAATATCTTTTCATGGAAATATTCTTCTGATAATTCTTGAATTTTACTCTCCGAAACAGTATCATGTTGACAATTTGGACGTTAATAATTCATGGATTAAATAATTCTTGAACTTATTTTATTGAATTACTATGTCATTGTCATCATCCTCATGTTATATTATGTTATCTTTGGCTTACGTGCATAGATGAACTTAGTATGATTATGATCAGGGATCATTCTAAGTATAATCATGACTTGATATAAATGATGTGACAAAAGTCCTCGGTGGGTCTGTAATGCGTTGATGGATATGATTATGATTCTCGATGGGGTGATCGTATGGATAGTTTTGGTATGATTATGACCGGGGTGATTCGGTATAGTCATGACCATTGATAATTTGATGAAAATCCTTGACCGTGGTACATGGATGATTAGATGTGGTGGTTTATTTATTAAACTGAGTCTCAGCGATAAAAATTGATGAAAACCTTTTAAAACCTAAAAGATAGTAGACTTTATTCTCTACTTGACTCTTTTAATGGATTGCTTATTCATTGCAGATTAAACTGGGTTGTCTATTGTATTTTATCGGTTTAACTTTGTTGAAGGCTAATGATAATTTATTCGCATTATCTTAGTCATAATATTTCTTCTTGGGCTAGTTGAGCTCACCCTTTCTTTCACCGTTCTCTTGTGAAATGTGAACATAGCATTTGGGACGACAGTCTGGGAACGTAAGTAATGGTCCAGAGGATAGCATTAGTAGTCCTCACTATTCTGTGAAATAGTGTGATAATAGTTGTAATGAGGACTCCTTTTGAGTTTGTATAATATCTAGTAGACAATATTTGTATTCAAACTCACAGTTTATGTCGTATTTATACTTACAGTTATATTAGTAAGTCGTATTTGAATTTATATACCATGTAAGTGGCGACCCAAGATGGGTGACGTATACCTAATTTTGGGGGCGTCACAGTAACTGCTCTTAACTTCCCACAAGACCATGTTTGGCTAACAAGAAAATAATTCAAAAACCATTTAATTTAATAAAACATTATCATATAGTTTAAATAATGTCACACTCCTTTATAAAATAAATCAATATCTTATTTAATTTACTTTAAATAAAATATAATAATTTCTCATTAATACACATAGTCACATAATTCAAATTCTCATTTAATAATGTCAAATTATTAAATCTCTAATTAATAATTAAATTAATTAAAATAACATGAAGCTTATTAAATATTTCTTTTAATTCAATAAGCTCACATAATCACATACTTGAATAATAAAATTCTCCACATTAAATTAATAAATGTAACACATATAATTAAATTAATCTATCACAACTTCATCAATTAATTATTTAATCTAATAATTAATTCATCGAAAAATTTTTATTCAATCAAATAAATATTAAAATTAAATTACCAAATTACGGTTGTCACATCTTTCCCCTCTTAAAAGGATTCTGTCCCCAGAATCATAAATCAAACAAGTCATCCCGTTACATTCTCCCCCCCCCTTACAAAGATTTTGTCCCCAGAATCGCATATAACAATCTAAGTAAATAAATGAGGATAATTCTTTAACATATTCTCTTCGAGTTCCCACGTAGCTTCTTCAGCGTTGTGGTTCCTCCAAATTACCTTAACAGAAGGTATTACTTTATTTTTCAGAACTTGTTCTTTTCGGTCGACAATTTGAATAGGAATTTCTTCGTAAGACAAGTCTTTGTCAAAATGTAGGGGTTCATATTCAATCACGTGCTTGTAATCGGGTTTATAGGGTCGTAGAACTGAGACATGGAAAACATTGTGGACATTCTCTAGAGATGGAGGTAAGGCTACCTCATAAGAAACTTCTCCGACCCTTCTCAAAACTTCAAAGGGTCCAATGAATCTTGGGCTCAATTTCCCTTTCTTTCCGAATCTGATCTTTCCCTTCCAAGGAGAGACCTTTAAGAACACATAACTACCTGGTTCAAACTCAACATTCTTACGGTGTGGATCACAGATTTCTTCCATTTGTCTTCGGGTCGCTATCAATCTCGCTCGAATCACTTTGACTATCTCTGCTGTTTGTTGTACCAATTCTGGTCCTAGTAATTGTCTTTCGCCAACTTCATCCCAATATAGTGGAGTTCTGCACTTTCTACCGTATAACGCTTCATAAGGTGGCATTCCAATACTAGCGTGGTAACTGTTGTTGTAATCGAACTCTATAAGCAGTAAATGATCATCCCAATTTCCTTTAAAATCCATTATACAAGCTCTTAACATATCTTCCAATGTCTGAATTGTTCTTTCACTCTGTCCATTTGTCTGAGGGTGATATGATGTGCTCATTCGCAACTGTGTACCCATGCATTCCTGTAGACGTTTCCAGAAGTTTGACGTAAAACGCGGATCTCTATCAGAAATAATTGACATCGGAACTCCGTGCCTTGAAACAATCTCTTTCACATATAACCTTGTCAACTGATCTAAGTTGAATCTGATTTTGATCAGAAGGAAGTGTGCGGATTTCATCAATCGGTCAACAATAACCCATACTACATCGTAGCCTTTCTGAGTCGTCGGTAGACCAACCACGAAATCCATTGTAATATGTTCCCATTTCCATTTTGGAATCTCTAAAGGTTATAGCAATCCACTCGGTCTCTAATGTTCTACTTTTACTTTCTGACATGTCAGGCATTTGGCAACACATTCTGTAACCACTCGTTTTAAATTTGGCCACCAAAAGTGTTGTCGAAAATCTTGGTACATCTTGGTGCTACCAGGGTGAATCGAATATCTTGAGTTGTGAGCCTCGCTCAAAATTTCTTCCTTAATCTCTCTAATCTTGGCGGTACCCAAATTTCGCTTCTCAAATCTTAGTAGTCCCTCACTGCTCTATTTTGAATCTAGGGTCGGGTCCCTTCAGATATCTTCTTCTTCACTTTCTCACATTCTTCGTCACGAAGTTGAGCCTCCTTAACTTTATCCAGTAAGGTTGTACCACTTGCATCTGGAGCGACTTCTCGTCAATCTCCATAGGATACTTCACTTCCAATTCTAGCTTCTCCATTGCTAAAATTAGCTCCTCTGAGAGCGGTCAACATCATCAATTTCTCCCGACCTTTTCTACTTTAGGCGCCGACCACCGCATTTTGCCTTACCGGATGGTATAGAATCTCACAATCGTAGTCCTTAATTAACTCCAACCACCTTCTTTAACGCATGTTCAAGTCTTTTTGTGTAAAAATATATTTCAGACTCTTATGATCTGTATATATTGCACACTTCTCCCCATAGAGATAGTGCCTCCAAATTTTCAAAGCAAAAACCATCGCAACTAACTCCAAGTCATGGGCCTGATACCCTTCTCATAATCTTTCAATTGTCATGACGATACACAATGACTCTGCCATTCTGCATAAGCACACAACCAAGTCCTTTATGCGATGCATCACTATAAACCACAAAATTTCCTGTGCTATCCGGAAGAGATAACACAGGTGTTGTACTCAACCTCTTCTTTAATTCTTGAAAGCTTTCCTCACACTTCTCCGTCCAAACGAATTTCACTGATTTCCTAGTCAAATTTGTCAGCGGAGTTGCAATCTTGGAAAAATCCTGAATAAATCTTCTGTAATAACTCGCCAATCCAAGAAAACTTCTTACTTACGATGGCTTCTTGGCTGATCCCAATTAATCACAAGCCTTCGACTTTTGGAGGATCCACGAAATTCAAGTCTCTATCAATCACATGTCCAAGAAATTGTACTCTTTCAATCCGTAATTCACATTTCGAAAACTTAGCATACAACTTCTCTCTTCTCAATGTCTCTAATGTCAACCTTAAATGCTCTTCGTGTTCTTCCTTGGTTTTTGAATATACCAAAATGTAATCTATAAATACTACTACAAATTTGTCCAAAAATGGCTTGAACACTCCATTCATTAAGCCCAAAAATGCTTCAGGAGCATTCGTTAGACCAAATGACATTACCATTAATTCGTAGTGACCGTATCGTGTTCTAAACTCTGTCTTCGGTACATCCTCTGGTCTCACCTTCAGTTGATGATAACCACTTCTCAAATCTATCTTCGAAAAATATTTTGCTCCCTTTAACCGATCGAACAAGTCGTCGATTCGTGGTAATGTATACCTATTCTTAATCGTGACCTTATTCAGTTCTCTGTAGTCTATGCAGAGTCGCATTGTTCCATCCTTCTTCTTCACAAATAAAACCGGTGCTCCCCACGGTGATACACTTGGTTGAATATACTTCTTGTCCAGTAATTCTTGTAGTTGGACCATCAGTTCTTTCATCTCTACCGGTGCCATTTGGTACGGTGCCTTCGATATTGGGGCCGTTCCTGGAGCCAAATCGATAACGAATTCAACTGCTCTATCTAGAGGAAGTCCCGAAAAATCATCCGAAAATACGTCTGCGAAATCTCTCACTACTGGAATCTCATCAATTTTTGGATTCTCTTTACGACTATCGACTATGTAAGCTAGATATCCTACACAGCCTTGCCTTAACAATCTTCTGGCCTGCATCATCGTCAGACAACTCGCTTGTCTAGGTGACTTGCTACCATAAAACACATCCTTTGACGGAGTCATAAGGTTAATATGTTTCTTCTGGCAGTTAATTACCGCACCATAACTGGATAACCAGTCCATACCCAAAATAACATCGAATTCTCCGAGTCGGATAGGGATAAGATCTACGTTCATGATATTACCCTTAATATCTACTCTACAATTCTTGTGCACATACTTAATAGGGATAATTTCTCTATTCGCAATTTCTATATTCATGGGGTATTCTAACTCGTCCTTAAGCAATTCTAAGTTCTTAGCAAAGTCATCGGATATAAATGAACAAGTAACACCCGAATCAAATAATACATACGCATTAACTTTATTAATCGGAATGATACCTGACACCACATCGCGAGACTGCACCGCATCTTGCACTGTCATGTTGAACGTTCTAGCTGTCGGTCGATTGGTTACGGTTGGTGCTGCGATTATCAAAGTGCTTCCACCAGTATTTCCTCTATTTCCTCCTGAACTCGTCCCTCCCGATCCCTTCTTAGGACAATCTCTTGCAAGATGGTCCTTTGAGCCACATATAAAGCAGGCACCCTTCTTTGGGTTCGGACAGTTTGGTGCTATGTGGCCTTCTTGTCCACAAATGTAGCACACTCGCTTCCCTTTCATGCAAACTCCCAAGTGAGTTTTTCCGCAATTTGAGCATGCTTCGATCTTCTTCTTCTGCCCTCCTTGTTGACTTCCAACCGACGTATTTTCAGACCACTTCCTCTTCTGATTATGATTACCCCCAGTGCTACTCCCACCAGTCTTGTTATTACCTTCCTTCTCACTCTTCTTCTTCTTCTACTCCTGATTGTACTTAGTTACCGCATCGCTTCCACCTTCAGCAAGTATGGCCTTCTCTAACACTCCAGCAAAAGTGTTCAATTGGAACATTGACACTTTGCTATACAACCAGGGCTTCAATCCCTGCTCAAATCGTCTCGCCTTCCCCTCATCGGTATGTACTTGGTACGTGGCGATCCTAGCCAACTCATTAAAACTTGCCGTATAATCAGCTACTGACATATTCCCTTGTTTTAACTCTAGAAACTGAACCTCCATTTGATTTTGTGAACTAGCCGGGAAATACATCTCGAAAAACATCTCTTTGAATCTCTCCCAGGATATTACACCTTCACCTCCTCTCACTATGTTTGCCTGCCACCAATAGCTGGCTTCGGACTTCAGCATAAACGTTGCATAAGCAGTCTTCTGATCTTCCCTTACCCTAGCAACATCGAACACCTTCTCCATCTCCATTACCCAGGTCTGAGCTTCGATTGGGTTTATGGAACCCTTAAACTCTGGCGGTCCCGGCCTTACCAAGTCCTTAAACGAAGTATTTGGTGGAGCTTGGGGTTGATTATTAAGTGCTCCCACTAAAGGTTTACCAATTGCTGAACGGAGTTAGCATTGGCGTCGTTGTTATTGTTTGTTGACCCTTCCTGGGCTTGCTGACGATTTTGTCTTCTAGGCGGCATATTTCTATTAAGAATATATGCTTATTAGATCTTTACTCATTCTCTAAAATATTTAAGACTTAACTAAACATTTAATCATAACTTACTTAACACATTACTTCAAATAAACTTTGACATTTCATTTAATTCAAAAGTCTTTACATAAAAAGATAGCATCATTGCTATTTACATCAACTATCCCGAGATAAGGAATCTACAGGATTTAAAACATCACAATATTCCTTTGTTTATAAATACATCGGAATTTACATCATTAACTATCAAATAGTTTTCACATAATTAAACTAATACTATCACTGCCTATTAAGACGTTGGATAGCCTTGCCACGCTCTTCTTCTATAATACGAGACATCGTTCTGCGATCTAGCATATATGATGGTAGATCCTCAAACTGGATTGGATACTTCCTAACTCGATCTTGGACCGCATCCATTGCATTTTGTAGTGTAGAGTACGTCTCTTCAAGTTTAGCCTTCTTCGCACGACGATCATCTTCTGCAAGATCAGCACGACGTGACTCTCACTCCAAATTCTCCTCCGCTATGGCAAGCCTCTCCGAGCTCTCCTTCGGATCCTTCTTTAACTTCTCTATTTCTGCGGACTTCTCCTCGGTCTGACCCTTCTCGTGAACCAGATCCCACTCCACGTTTTCTAAACGTGTGTGAAGAGTCACAATCTCTCTATCCCTCTGCTCAATAGTAATCTGTTGACTAACCGCCTACTCAGTCAGATCCCGAACAGTATCCTACAACTCTACGTTACGATTATAGAGTGCATCATACATCTCAGCATCAATGGAGTTCGATGGGAACTACTCTTCTTCCTCTTCTTCCTCAGGATCCTCCTCTGGATCAGCCTCAGGCTCATGCTCCTGACCAACAACAGTGATCAATGGAGATGGCTCCCTCTGTACAAGTTGTTCCCTGACGACATGAATGTCTCGGGGCTCCTCCTCTATAGGTAATCGGGGTTTCTCCTCCCCAGCTCGACTAGCTCCTCCAACATCCGACATCCTGACAACAAAATTTTAAGTTTTAGTTACTAAATGCTATGCTTATAACACACATAGATTAACACATAAGCACATAAAGTCTTTTATTATCTTTAATGAATTTAGCAATTCATTTCTTAGAACCCGATAAGATTTTACCACTACTATGTTCTCAATCTCCTACAAGGCTACAACCTAAGGCTGTTCCCCCCACCTAAGGTTCATAACCTTACAGCTTTGATACCAACCTGTGACACCCCCAAATCCGGTACTTCCATTTCCACAGGATTTGGTCTTCACTGTACAAACATCATCTATCTATCTACCAATAAATAAATGCAAACCATGCAATAGATAGAAATAAATAATAAAATCTCTCCCCCTAGGGGGTTACATCAACTACATAATAAATAAATCCCAGGTTACTCTAACCTTAAATCATCTGTGCGGAAAATATAAACAAATAAGTCTTAAGTAACATCAATTCTAATCATCATTACATAACCACAATAATAAAGCAGTCTTCATTACTTGCTATTCTTGCCCTTGCCCTTACTAGTGGAAGGTTCGTCTGCTCTTTCGTTCTTAACTGCAATGTTATTATTACGCAAGAGTGAGCATGATTGCCCATAAGTATAACAATATAACAATGAATAATAAAATGCGAGAGAAATAATAACTTCTGATATAAAGCTCAACTTTTGAATCAAGAATGAATAACAAGAATTAAAAGAAATTCTGAGGGTCATAAGACCTTGAACTTTGTCCTAGGATGTCAAGTGTTTTTCTTTGAAACCTTTAACAGTCATAAGACTATGGACTCTTCTTCTCGTACTTAGGGGGATCAGCCCTTAGTACCATACTGTGCACAATATCTTAACGCTAAAATGTAAATAATCCCCTATACAGGGTTGTTCATCTCAGTTTGACATTCGAGTCCACACCAAAGGAAGTTTGGTTTGGATAATTCATCAAGGGGTTCTGAAATTTTAGAACGCTCATCAACTATGGACTAGTCGAATCAATAAGGGTTAGCTAGTCTAACAAGGTTTAACAGTGAACGAATTTTTAACTTGAATAACATCTAAAAGGTATACAATAGAATAATTATTGTATAACAACATCATGCTTTAAGATTAATAAACTTTAATATATAAGACAGGCTTGATCAACAATAATAAGAAATTGCTCAATATCGAAAGATGAATTAATCAACTTATATAACGATAACAAGTAGGGTTAAGAAACTTGCTCAACGAAAGTTTAGGGTAAGAAACTTGCTCAACGTAAATGTAGAGTTAGAGAACTTGCTCAATGTAACAAGATAAGGTTTAAAAACTTGCCTCGTGCGTAGATTACACTTAAACAAACTCGTTCTTTGAATTAAATCCTACAAACCAATTACGTTCACAATACCAGTCAATAATAACATACTAACATCATAACTTTACTCTTTGTTTAACTTGAATTCATGACTATACTTAGTCAATTATTACACTTAGTGTAAAATTAAGACTTCACAAAAAATAACCTAATTATACATTCGATCATTCAATCCACACGTAATTGTGTTATGGACATGTTAAGAATTTATTTTAACATCTCATTACATGTCTAACAAGTCTTTATAATCATTAGACTAAGTTGCTATCACATTTCCATACTCGAACACTTTTAAAAACCCATTTCGATTATTCGCTAAGTGGTATTGTGGCGCCACTTTTATACTGGTATTGGCTCATGCTGGCATGAGGCATCGATCTTTGGGTTTGGTCTTCAAGACGGCCAGTGGCCATGACAATGACGCGGGACATCGATTCGGAGTTAGCGGCATACGACACTCTAGAATTTGATTCCCAGTTCGCGAAGAACACAGAGTTCAGCGAATTAAACACTACATGATCATTAATTCCCCAAATTAAACATACCCACATGTTAGAATTCATATATAATCAATACCCAACGTTTATAGAGTGATTTTAACCCATTAAAAGACATAATCACAGAATTAAAGCATGCAAATTGTACTATTCTTGATGTTCTTGAAGTTTTGAACATAAATCCTAAAATTCAACGCCATAGATTCGTTATAAGACCAAATCCACCCATTCAACTTTCATTTAGTTCGTTTTAGCATGCATAATCATACAAGTGTGTGAATTTTGCAAAACAATTTATGTTTGACATATAAAAATACGATAAGGCCATATGGCCATATTACATACTCAAATCTTTTTATCAGATAATTTCATGAAACTGAAGATATGGAAACCCATATAATATACAAATTATGCCATACAACTCGAATTATTACATATATTCTTATAACAACTGAATTTCCCAAATACAGAGACTCACAGAAACTTAAGCCATATTCATGAAACTTAAAAGACGTAAAATATATAATTTGGGTTGAAGAGATTACCCAAGCGTAGAGTATAATTTGCAGATGATGAATTCCCTCTCAACTCTTTATCAATTACACACTAAAATTTCTTAACTCTCTCTCTCTGGCTCTCAGTTAACTCTAAATGGAAGAATACGTAAGAAGAAACTAATAGAGCGCACTTAATAACGTTGAGGTCAGTTACCTATACATGGTAACTGCTCTTAACTTCCCACAAGACCATGTTTGGCTAACAAGAAAATAATTCAAAAACCATTTAATTTAATAAAATATTATCATATAGTTTAAATAATGTCACACTCCTTTATAAAATAAATCAATATCTTATTTAATTTACTTTAAATAAAATATAATAATTTCTCATTAATACACATAGTCACATAATTCAAATTCTCATTTAATAATGTCAAATTATTAAATCTCTAATTAATAATTAAAATAATTAAAATAACATAAAGCTTATTAAATATTTCTTTTAATTCAATAAGCTCACATAATCACATACTTGAATAATAAAAAATTCTCCACATTAAATTAATAAATGTAACACATATAATTAAATTAATCTATCACAACTTCATCAATTAATTATTTAATCTAATAATTAATTCATCAAAAAATATTTATTCAATCAAATAAATATTAAAATTAAATTACAAAATTACGGTTGTCACATAAGTCTTGTGGTGACACAACAAACTTATAATGATTAATTGATACTCTATCATTTTTATTATGATAGAAGGCGACGTTCGATATTCTAAATATTTTTGAACGTTTAAGATTTAATATAATATCTTTAAGGGGTTTATTATTATTTGTCTCATCTTGTTTAGCGCGCATGCATATATATATAAAATGCGCATCATGTTAATTGACATGCAAAGCATGTTGCATAATATATAGTATATATATAATATAAGCATACACATATAGAATATTATATTCTACCTGGATTGATTTTAGACTTTTATTTTAGTTTAGTTCACTAGAGCCACCAAGTGAACTAAAAAGTCAAACCTAGGGTGCAAGAACTGAATTTAAATATAATTATTATATTTAAACTCGAGCTCCATTACAAACGGGTCTTCAAGCGCTACTTGCTCCTTTATCTCCGGTTCTTCAAGTAATTCTAACTATTTCTATTACATAAACTATTTACAATAAATAGAAACATTAATCAGCTGTTAAGGGAAAGTACATAGGAGCGAGATAGAAATTATATCAGGAAATAATAGAGAAGACGAGGTACATAGACCTCATTTATAAAATCCAACATTCAAGCATCCAATTAACATAAAATTCAATCACATTGGTTAATAATCCATAATTAATCACATTTATTATCATACAGTACATCACCATATGCATCAATAAATAACATTCATCTCATGAATAATAAATTCATTTCATATATATATATATATATATATATATATCATTTAACGAGTAAAAGTTTGCTATAATTTTAGTTTTGAAACAAAATAAACTCTTTTATTTTAATCAAAAACCAAATTCAAATTAAACTCTTTATTTTTTTTTAGCAATTTAAAATCATATTCTAGATAAAATAAAATCTTTTATTTTAAATTTTTATCAATTAAATAAACCATTTATTTCAATTGAAGGAAAATAAAAAAAATTTAAAAACTGCAGAGGCGCGGCTGCACCCATAATGACCTGGGATTTAGTATCTACAGACAAGCTTGGCCTCGCCCAGAATGAACTGGGAAGTGGTGCGGCCACGTTGCAAGTCCAAAAACGATTTCTGAGTTAGGGCACAACCGCGCTCCAAAATGAATTGGAGGTGGCGCGGCTGCCCAAAATCCGATCTAATCACTTATCATACATACATGGAATCATCAAAATCGATAATTAGCACAAAGTTAGGCTTTGATACCACTAATAGGTTTGTATATAGCGCAATCATGCCATCAAATTACATAAATGTAGCGGAAGCGCGATAAAACGTGTTTTAAATTTTTTCATAACAACTATACATCACCATGATCATGCTTTGTGCTTCATCTTAATTCAATTGAAAAGAGATAGAGATCATATTCATACCCTTGTAGAAACTAGCTTCCTCATGTACGAGTTGAACTCCAATTCCTTTTTACGTTCAACTTGAATTCACCGGGTTTGATTCCTTCCTTTGATCAACGTTAGTCATCTAAGTGTTTGGCCTCTAGAGGTGTTCCGCCAAGGAAGAACAAATATTCAAAAAGATGTGTGTTTGACAAAACCCTAGATTCTATCTATATAGAATTATGTGTACTCTCCCAACTCTTATAATTAAGTATGTCACCTTAATCAACAATAAGACTTTCTTATTTATAAATGTAGGCAACCCTCTTAAACAATTTAGGAATAGGGTTTTGTTTTAATCATTTAAACTCCTTTCATTAAGTATATTACTAATCCAATTAGAAATTAATGAGAGTACTTTTATTAATTAATTCCCAAACTTCTTTAGGAATTAAATAATAATAATAATAATAATAATAATAATAATAATAATAATAATAATAATAATAATAAGACTCCTCTTATTAATTTATATTTAATATTTTCAAAATATTAAATTATAAATATTAAGTTATTTAATTTATTCTATCACCATAAATTAAATTAAATACACTTAACTTATTATTACGATTATGTCATTTGCTTCTTAAATAAATATTTTTCTTTTATGGTATGGCCTTTTATGTTCTGCATATTAAACCGGTTGTAAATAAATCAATTAGAAAAATTTTAATCTTATTTAAATAAATAAATTAAATGCATAACTCTGATAATGCAAATTAGAAACTACTTTCTAACTTCATTCTGCATTGGCCAAGGACTACTGAGTTATCATTTATCGAATCACATAGGACATTTTCTTCTTTTACTAGAAGCGATAGATTATTTATTGATCATTCATTATCTCCATATACAAATTATTATACCAAAGCATACCCTTTAATATACCCGTAGGGTCTTAAGGGACATGTCAAAGTATAACTCATCATACATAAAAAACTATGATGATATCAAGTCTAAGGATTACTTGTACTACTATCACTACAAGAATTCCTATTGGCAGGCAAGTAAAACTCCATTAGGTATTTCTTAGCGAGTCACGTTCAGTGAACTTATTCTCTAATAAGTACCTACATACTTACTTTAGTATCTCCACACAAATGATTATGAGATCGATCATTCTCTTTCAAAGAGTAAGCAACGTATGTACCAATTTATCTGAATTCACTAATCCCATTTTAGTAATCCAACGATTGGGAACTATTTTAGTTTTAAGCTATCTAAGAATTAGATCTCATTAGCATGATCATTATCATGATTCTAAAAGTATTTCTTAAAACTTTGGGTTTATCACATTTAATATAATAACATTATGTAGATAAATTAAAAGTCTTTAATAAACAATTCTTTTATTAACAAATGAATAAGATTGTTACAAAGTATATGATTTATCATATCAAATATGATTCGCTTGTGTGCATATTACGTTCAAGACCTTGCCTAGTCGTGCTCGCCTTCATCAGCTTGTGCAGGACATTGCAGCAGGGGCCACCGTCGACAGTACGAGTATCCCTCTGGAGCAATTCGTCGCAATACACGATGAGGTGGTGCGGATGGTGGTTACCCTACTGTTAGAGGCTTTTGGGCCAATATTGAGTCAACTCCGACTATTCAGGTATTCTATTCATTTTAAGTTGTATATTCTACATGTTATTTAATTATCATTTAGTTATCTCTTATATTTTCAATTACGGACTAATAAGTTATATTTTTAATTGTATCGACAAGTTGGCGATGCTGAGCAAACTTATGATGCAGAGCAGGTTGGTGATGCTGATGGGGAGCATGTGGATGATAACGATGATTTTTAGACACCAGAGTAGTAATGTCGACCCCTGCCCGATGATCCTCCTTATAGTGGTGGTAGTACTAGTTTAGGTAAATATTTTGTATACCATTTACTCGGATTTTTTTATAAAACATTGTAGTTGCTTGATTTTATTTAAATCATTTTAGTTTAGCTTGATTCTTTGTAAATCAACGTATTTTAGTTTAGTTTTGTAAATTATTGAACTTTAAACCAATTTTTGTATAACTTATTGTAAATTAGTTTATATATGTTATTGTTGGTATATTAGTTTGTTATCGTTATTGTTCAGGACGTGTACATATGTTGTAATTAAATTGTTATATTGTATGTGCAATAATATATAGATTACTGTATGTGTTGTTGGGATAAAGCAGGTTTACAGGTACAAAAATGTGATTTAAAAACCTGGCAACTGTAAAAACAAAAAAAAACATTAGAAAAAAGTCTTTATTTCAAACGGAATAGGCTAGTTTCAACAAAAATTTTGTTGGAAATAAGATTTTAATATTTTATTCAAAAGGCTTTATGCCCCATGGAACACATGCTATTTTCAACAAAAATTCCTTCGAAAATAAGGATCTGAAGTAGCATTTAAGAGGTGCCACGTGTCATTATTGTCTCTGACGGTATCTTAGTCGGACATAATTCCAACCGAATTTCTGACAGACTTATCCCCGATCACCTTTAATTTGACAAAATTGCTAATGGAATATTTTGTCAGAAATAAGCTTATTTTAATGGAATAGGCTTATTTCTGACAGAATATTATGTCAAAATTAAGTGTTTTTCTTGTAGTGGTTCTGTCAAATTACCTCAAAGAGTTTGCCTATAATCTCCCATCTTGTCCATCACTCTATCAAGTCCTGCATGCCTTTGTGGAATTTTCACCTCACACGATCAATCAATGAACCCGACCGCAAGGGAAGTGTAATAGCATAGGACATTAATAATTAATTTACCAAAGCTCACCATAGGGTCACAGGAATTGAAATTATGAAGTACAGTAAACATAACTCTTGTTTCTTAGTTTGAGCACTCTTATCACCCCAAACCAACTTACTTTAGCATCCACTTCCACTTGTTGCAAATTAAAAGATAGTGTTTGTACTCCGTAGTTGATTAATGTTCAATTCTAATAAACAAACTATAAATCATACAAAGAGGAGTTTACCAAACACAACTGCATTGCTCTCTTATCGACTGGAGATGTCTAAATTTTAATGTCTTATGGTTAATCTTTTCAAAGTGTATCATCAAATACCAATCTCAGCACTTCAAAAATTAAAGTTACTTGCATAATCTTCCATCAACATCACAATTTAGCATAACTGAACCTTTTTTTTAAGCATAAGTTGTATAACTGAATGAGAAAACTAGAAAACAAACAAAAACTTCAATTTCCAAATAAAAACTACATCGGAGAAGAACGTCGGAATAATGCTATCGAATAGTATTTTGTCGACTGGGAGGGGGAGGAATTTTCCAAGGGTTTCCATCGGGGCAAAGTCCAAACAATTCGATGTTCAGAAATCGAGTTCGCACTTCACGTAGAAGTAGAACAGGGCTAGAATTTGAGAAGTGGAGCTCTCTCCTCTCCACCTTTCCTCTTCAACCCTCTGCAAGAAAAGTTGTTATTGAATGCATTTTGGGACAGTCGGCCGGTGGAGAATGGAAAAATCTGAAGCAAAGAGATGTCAATTTGACACTATTACTACTTAGGATGAGATGATTTGGGTGGAGAGGTAAAAGATTTTGTGTGAAAAATGGGAGGGAGAGAATATTAGATTTGAAGAAAAAGAGTGAATGAAATTAAAATATAGGAAAGAGATAACATGAATTAAAATTGAGGGAATTAAGCGACGATCAGGAGTTCGCTATAAGACCTATTTCCCCTTCTATAGCGATGGTTCCACCACAACCATCGCTATAACTCGTCGCTATAGGTCGTTGTAGTGATTGTTGTACTGTTGTATTCAATATTTGTAATAATCATGATTAATGAAAGCACTAATTATTAGTTAATCTTGTTCACTTGATTGTTTAAATTGTAGTTTACATTTTTCGGTCCTACAGTATATATGTAGTATAATGCTACATTTTATAACAATATTTTTTTACTTATATTTTTCTTTTAATTTTTTTAGACTGAGTTTCAAACAAATATAAAATCATTGTATTATTTAAGATTAAATAAATTTATGTCATAAAAATATTTTAAATTAATTTTAAAAAGATAATTATGTTGTTATATTTAATAACGTATGGAGTATAAGTTATTGTTCTAAAAACGTGACTCACTGTTATAGGAAAAAAATATTATACAATTAGAAAGTGGTCAGTATAATTAAATTACTAACAAAATATACAAGTACTATTATATACTAGGTAAAAGAAAATTAGAGGAGAAGATTAAGCCCCAAAAAAATTGAAGAGGAGAGGGCGCCATCGAGGAGTGGCAAGTAGGCCCTAGATCCTTTTCAGCTGAATCTAGTTTACTTTAGCTTCATCATCATGTACTATTTATATTATAACTCAATAAAAAAGATTTCTTAAAGGTTTAATTTGTTACTATCAACGAAGGAAATTCTCCCTCTCTCTTACTTAGGAGAGTGTATTCAATTAAGATTTTTAAAGACTTTTAAAGTTTAATTATATTCAATCAAAACATTTAAAGAGTTTATAAAAGTTTATTGGTATTCAATTACAACTTTTGTAATGTCTTTAAAAGTTATGTGGTATTAAATTGAGACTCAAGTCTATAAAAGTATTTTGGTATTCAAAAAGTCATAGATTTTTCAGATTTCTATCAAATGGTAGAGTTTGACCAATTTTAGAAGAAAAGTTATAACTATCAACCTATATCCAAAATCTGACCCCATCTCTAAAGATTTCTAAAAACTTCCAAATATTATTCAAATCACCAGTAAAGAAATTGCCAGAGAGATTTAATGAAAAATTCAAAAGTCGCAAAACTCTGATAAATTTTTCACTTTTAAAATGAATATAAATTAATCTAATAATTTTAGAAAATATAATTATTAAAATTATAAACCATTTATATTTTTTATACTAAATTTATTAAAATTTGATAAATTACACAAATTTTTATTACAAGAATATCTCGTTATGATTTTGAAAAATCAAACAATAAATTTTAATTTTTAATATTATATTATATATTATATATTATATAGATATAGTATATGATATATATGAATATTGATAAATTCTAAAACTCGTCAAAATTAAAAAAATTAATTAAAAGGTGACAACGGTCGACTGTTAAAAAATTAGTTATGTAGCATTTTAATTAATTAAGTTCTAACATCATAAATAAATTAAAAAGTCGCATAATTATTTTTTTAAAGGTCAATTTTGGTTCACTAACAACTATTAATAATTTTAAAAAAATCTATCTGACAATTTTGTCTGTGGCTTACCGACGACTAAAAATCTCTCTGATAAATTTTCTATAACTTGGTGTTAATTTACTCAAATGTATGAAGTTTTGCGACTTTTGATTATATAGATTTTTATTGTCATATTATTTTGTAAAAACAGAGTTTGGTAATCCTACTAAAAAAGCGTACGCATATATAGTATATATAGTTCAATGAGCTTAATTTTTGTGTTGCGTTTGTAGCTTCTAAAATTTTATTCGTCTTCGAGTATCCAAATTTATTATGAAATGAGTAGAATAATATAAATGTTTTCAACATATATAAAATCTCATGCCACAATAATTTAATAAAATAATGAGATTTCCTTTAGTTCATAAAAAAAAGAGAGAGACTGTACACATAGGCTAATTAATAATTAATATAAGCTGCAAGATATATTAGAAGTATATATAAAACTCTATCAAAATCTTGATAAAAAGTCTATTAAAATATGTCACTTAATTCATGGACTCTATAAAAGTCATTTTAAAATAGTCTTTAAAGTCTTTAAAAGTTATTAAAATTCACAAACTCTACAAAAATCTATCACTTAAAAAAAAAAATTTAAAATCTTAATTGAATAAATCCCCGTTATAGTATCTTTAGAGGATGAACTTCTTTCCTTAAGACTATTAAAAGGAAAGCTTTTGACCTTCAAATACTGACAATCGTCTTTTAAAATTATCGACTTTTATCGGATTTTCGAAAAAAAATGTCACATCATTGTACTCAATTTAAGGGGTTAGGCAAGTGATACCAACAGTGTGTTAGAATACTTTTAATTTCGATTTTTCTCAATATATATTTGGGTAAAATTCAGATGACCACCTATAGTATCTGACATTTCCCACATAACCACCTGTATTACGTAAACCTACATTTAAACACTCGTGGTTTTGAGTTGAAGAGAAAAACAGACAGTTTCCATCTAATCTAACTGTGCGTGAAGTGTACTCGCTAAAAGAGCGTGAGGTATGAGTGTAACGGTCAAATGAGCTAGGAAAAAGTCTATAATGCCCTCATCTTCAACCATGGTTATTAAAGACCCATTTTGTTGGCTATTTATGCCCTAACTCGTCCCTTAGCAGCTCTGTCTCAGTCCCAAGGGTTATCAATGTCTTCATCAAGGTTATTAATTGTCTTACTCAAAACTCAGGTATGTATATTTAGCTTCTTTGAAATCTAATGAGTATATCGAAGAACGAATTTACCCAAATCGACTTTCTTAGATTTCTTAGTTGTGTAATTTATTAGCAAGATGAGTATGACTCGTTATACAATGTTATACAGTGTTCATTAGATTTCTTAGTTGTGTAATTTGTTAGCAAGATTTGGGCTGAAGTTACTACAAATTTGGCCACCCAGAAGGTGTTTGTGAAAATGTTGAAGTAACATCTTGTATAAATTTGCTTTATGTGCATGTTAGTATGTAAATATTATGCTTTAAATTGCTGATTAAAGATTTTGCTGATGTTTATGTGAAGTAGGAGGCATGTCTTCGTCAAGCAATCATGTAGGATGGAATAATGGTGACCTTCGATACATACCTAGGAAATGTAAATGTGGAAAGAAAGCTTCTGTAAGAATTGTCGACTCGAAAAAACCATCGAAGGGAAAATTGTATTTTGTATGTGATGAATGTGAATTTTGGGCATGGTGCTTGCCTTCTACAACAAACTCAAGTGGTACACTAATCGATACTAATGAACACAATGAAGGAATGGGGACAACATTGGTGGTGGGGAACAACATACAAGTGTCGTGTGAGAAGAATAATCTACATATGAGGATGATGCTTGTTGAAAGCCATGTGAAGATAATAATGATAATTGGAGTTGTTTTTTTTCTTCTCCCGTCATTCATGCTTGATGTTCTTTAGTAGTATGAAGTGAAAGTTTGTAATGTGAGGGTTTTAATGTGTAATGAAATATGTAATGAAAGTTTTAATGTTTTTAGTAGTATGAAATGAAATATGTTAGTGTAATGGAATATTTAATGTTCTAAATTTAATGAAATGTAAGTTTTTATTCTTGGAGTTGTGTTGAATTTTTTTTCAAAGTTGAATTGTTTTTATTTTGGTCTGGAGTTATAATCTGCAATATGTTGTTCATGTTATGTTGGAGTATTATTGTTGTTCATGTTATATTGGAGTTATGTTGCACAAAAAAAGATGAGCAATCTAACGAGAACAAGCAGTTGTGTAGAAGGAAATCACAATAAATATCAATTCACTTGTCATCATTGCCAAAACTTTCAAATACACAAATATGTTCCTATCTCAAAAATACACAAATATGTTCCTTGTGAGCAGCTAACTCTAGTGGTGCCAAAGCAGATAACCAAACTAGATGACCACTGGTGCCAAAAATATACACTGCCCATTCAAGTTTACGAAAAACTACCAACAAGGCAACTAAAACTAACATCCATGTAATTGTGCCAAAATATAATTACATATTAGTCTAGACTATGTCCAAGGAAAAATCAGAGCCTTAATCCCCCCCTTCCTGCCTTTTTTGGTGAACTAACAATGCAGCCCTTTGATAAAAGCTTCTTCAATTTTGGTATGCTCTTCATTCTTCGTCCAAGATTAGGCTGTGAACTTGACCTTGTTTGATCAAGAGTCCCATTCAACATGCGCACAAACTTGTCTCAGGATTAGTCCACTTGGTGGACTGGTTAGGTTGAGAGCTTGATTTGGGCTGTTATGAGGTTGAAGAATTAGGTCCAGGATTAGCACCATTCCCCTTACTTTGCAACTTTGGTGGTCTGATTTTTGCCTGAAAGATACAAACAAATATGTTAGCTTATTCAACATTGCATTTTAAACCTAGGACCATCATTTTCAACTGTTACCTGGGAAGATGATGCCCCAACATTTGACTGGCAATCCTTTGCAGCTGTTGTTTCACCAGTTGGTCTGCTTTTCCCCTACAAATACAAACCTGTTAGCTTCAGATTAAAAAGTCATAATTATATCAGCTATATATAATGTAAATACATACCTTCAGTTTGGAGTTTGGATGAAATGGCTGCCTACAAGCCCTGCTGTTATGCCCAAGTGTCAAACATCTTGCACATGTTACAGTGCCACCTCTTCTACTTGCCAGGTGAGGGTTTTTTGGTTCATCTTGTGCCTTTTTCCTTACTTTTCTTGGTCTGCCAGTGAGTTTATGGTACAATGGAGGTTGAATCTTTGGAAATTTGGATTGCACCCATTCATGATGACTAGAAACAGGCTTTATGGTAAAGTTGTAGGTGCTTAAGTACACTTCCTTGTTGTAACAAGGATGGAAATAAGCCTCTGGCTCCTCCCTATTACCCCAGATTGCCGTCACTGCATGTTTGCAAGGAATGCCACTAAGCTGCCACATTCGCACTCCACAAGTTTTTTCATTCAAATTGACAACCCAAGTTCGTCGCAGTCACTTTCAACCTCAAACTCCCCAATTCAGCACTTCAACGCAAAGGCATCCCTAGAATGTTTCTTATTGAACTCTAATTTTTTTTGTATTCTTGGCCCAATTGACCCTCCATACTTGTCCATGCCCTCCTTTTTAATCTGAAACCTAACCATTAATTTCATCCTAATCCACTCTAGCATGTTAATATTCCCTTTATCCCTTGCCTCAATGATATAATTATTCCATGACTCATTCAAGTTGTTTACAACTACATCAGACCTACAATGGGGTGAAAAATGAGACCTGGCCCAATATTTGGGCCCAACAGCCATCAACCACTTCAACCGCCTCGGGATCAACTTTGTGCATTTCCTTCATAGCCATTGCTACAAATGTATACATATCACCACAACTAAGTGCATTCCGTAAAATATCCCTCAACAGA
This sequence comes from Panax quinquefolius, assembly GCA_020205615.1. Classification (NCBI taxonomy): domain Eukaryota; kingdom Viridiplantae; phylum Streptophyta; class Magnoliopsida; order Apiales; family Araliaceae; genus Panax; species Panax quinquefolius. Next base: position 63,811,615 of record CM035173.1, read on the forward strand.
CTTCCCCTAAACTTGATTTTAAAATTGTTGACAAATGCTTCAAACAAAATCTATGTTCATTATCGGGTAACATTGAATTAAAAACCTCTACAAGCCCCTTCTGCCTATCAGAAATAAACATATATCTTCTTGTTTCATTTTCACCAATGTCATCTAACAGCCTGTGAGAAACCACCGCTAACCGTCCTACATTCTATTTCAACTATAAGAATGGCAATGGAAAAATATTATCATTTCAGATCTCTTCCTATAGCACTTAACATCGCGCCTCCATATATCCCTTTAGGAAACATCCATCCAAACCTATTATTGGTCTACACCCAACAAGGAAAGCATGTTTACATGCTGACAACCTTATATACAGTCTCTTAAATACTGGAAGAGAACCAGGCCCCTCAACACACTGACTCCAGAATTTGAAAACTGTCCCAGGATTTAGTTTTTTAACCTGTCTCAATATAATTCATAAGTTTGTTCAGATCGTTTCTCCTACATCACCGGATATATATAATGTAAAGCTTTTCTTTTAGCCCTATATAGGGATGATTTACTAAGACTGGAATGACATTCCTTTTGTGCCTCTTCACCCCTATTTTCATTTCTTTTCATAGGTTGTTCTCTATGTTTATTTACCTTTTCAGATTCTTTCCCTTTACCCTTTTCAGATTCCTTCCCTTTACCCCTTTTAGATTCCTTCCTTTTACCCTTTTCAGATTCAGTCCCTTTACCTACAACTTGTATTGGACCCTCCATTTGTTCTACATATAAAACTACCTCTTCACTCTCATTATTAACTAGTACGTCTGCCATCTCACATACATCTGTGTCATCACTTAGAATTAAAGTCCCACCCTCCCATAACTCATAACCAGGTACAAGATAATAAATGTTCACATGTGGGATTGGATTTAACTGAAAGTGGAACTCATGTATCCCCATCAAAAATATCTTATCCAACTCTACATTCTCTATAATCTCAACACTACCCCCAACATAATCAATAATTGGTTCTTTAACAAAAGTCCCACCATAATGGAACACAACTCTCACATACATTCTCAGATTAAACATATGAGGGAAAAATTTTTGGATAAGAAACAAAACATGTTTGGGAGATGTGGGGACCGCCAATACTAAAAAAACAAATCAAAAGTCTAGCATGCATGCCACTAAAGCATAAAATATTCCATCAAACACCACCAAACCCATATACACAGAGGGGACCAAACAAGTGGGGGCATATTATTGTACAAAATAAATCTATCAGAAAACATCACAAATCAGAGGGACCCCAACACAACAATATTTATTCTTGAAAAGCCATCCCAAATCAGACCAAAAGTAAGATAAACTCACACAACATAGTACATAACACTTAAATAGCAAGAAACATCAAATCGAATCGAATAGTTAATACTTACCTCGATCTACACAAGAAAATATTAGCTTCCAGATACAATTTCTTCCACAAACACCATAAAAGGCTTTGGTTTCCACTTAGATTTGAAGCATTCGTGAAAGAAATCGCCGTAAAATCGTCTCAATTGCAAGCCCTAGACCCGCTTCTACACAATTGACCATATTTTAGGTCATTTTCAATATATATATCAACGGGCAAAAAGTCATTATCCATTCCCATTAAGGACGCTCAGGCGGGAAATTCATTTTTTCACTTCAACTCAAAACCACGAGTTTTTAAATGTAGGTTTACGTAATACAGGTGGTTATGTGGGAAATGTCAGATACTAGAGGTGATCATCTGAATTTTACCCTATATATTTAGTTACAAAACTTTGCACAAATAAAATAATTATTTCTGATGAATATTATTAAATATTATATTTTTGCTAAATATGTGGCGAATGAAATTGAATAAAATGTATGCGTCATAGAAAGAGCCTGATCCATATATACTAAGTATCTTTCAAGTGATAAATTTTGAATGCATAGTGATAAATTAAATGTCCGTGATTAAATATGTTGATTTATACATCACAGAGATACATTCATAATTAATTAAATGCAACGAAAATTGTAATTATTTATGGGCTATTTTATTAAGTTTATATATTCAACACAAAAAATGGATTAGTTTTATTATCAAAATTGTATACTTATATGGAAAAAGAAAATATATGAAATTACATTTTTTTGTCTTTTCATCATTTTATTAATGACATTACAGACATTTCATTATTGTATTACCAAATGCTATGTCGATTTGTGTTTAATTTAGAGTCAAGTTTAGCTTTTGACAAGTTGCATATTCCGATTTTCCTATTTTATGTATGAGAATCATTCTACCCATCTCAAAAATAGTCAATATAGTTGATCAATCTCTATGTTTAAGTTACAAGCAACGAAATAAACCTAATTTGGATTAAACTTGTCAATTGTTGATATATATGGGTATGCAAAGTTAGTTAAGAATCTCTGTTCACCAACTCCTTACCTAATATCTGGTTGATACTCCTATCAAGACTGTGTGACACAGAACCCAACATGGTTTCCAAATGGGAAAACTTCCCCTTATTTTTTGGATAAAAATTATAATAAAAACTTTTGGATAATAGCCCTCCATTATCCTTGACATATATTTAACACTCAGTTTTTGAACTTTTGTGTACGAAATTTTTTTTAAAAAAATGTTACCAACATGACACTCGCTATGGATATGATTGTAGTAAGTGAAAACAAAAACATATTCAAAAATAAACAAATTAAAAATTAAAAAGAAGAGGGAAACTTGCATTGATTCTAGTAATTATTGTAGCATATGCTTTATAAAATTTAAGGAAAATACATTCTCCTCGGGAAAAAAGAAAAAAATCTATTCATAAATTCAGGCTATAATTCAAAACTAAATGTACTTATGGCGATTGTCATGTGTAAGTTGTAACGAGTACATATATTAATATTAAATATTATTTTAACTTTTTGAAGAAATTTTACAACAAAAAATATGGTGCAAAATTAAATTATTTTCACAACCTCATTATCTTGTTATATATATTCTTTTATTATTTATTAAGATATGAATAGATATCTTTTAACAAGATCAATGTCACGATGCCTTTTTCTTGTACATGGGAACAAGGTACTCAAAGTTTGATCCAAATAATATTTCACGAAAAAACTTTAAAAGTTTCAATCTTAATAATATCTGTGACTCCACCCTGATAATAAATTCAATCAAAATTAATTCATGTTAAATAAAAATTAAATCTTGTAGAATTGTTCTATGCTGAAAATCAACCTTGTTTGCATACGTGTAACAGATCATGGGAATTGGGTAAGAATGAAGTGCAAGGATTAAGAGCTAATTATAATGATGGATTTGGCTTAGATAGATTCTCTAATTATATACTCCTTTTATTCTAAAATTAGATATATAATGTAAGACCCTAACTTTTATGAATAAAGATTTAATTTTCTAAATGTTATTTTGAATAATAAGGTATGGATTTGATATAATTATAATAATGGGTAATATTTACAAATTTTGCAAAGTATTTTTAACAAGACTAATATTTTTCTAACAAGAATATTTTTTTCTTTTAAAGAGTTGAATGTATTTCTAACAAGAATAATATTTTCTTTTTTTTTTTCTTTTAAAGAGTTGAATGTATGTCGTTATAGGGTATATATCAATGAAATTAAGCAAATTTTGTTTTAGAAACTGATAAATCCTGTAACAATTTCCTTTTTGTTTTCTCTTTATATTTCTGTCTCTTCCCACTCTAATTTCTAAAATAATATGCAAGAGTCGAATATCCCGTAACAATACCACAAGCCAATTTCTAGAATATTGACTCCATCAAAAAGAATATTTATATATGCAAAAGTAAGTCAAGAATCTCAGCTCACCAAACACTGCCCTAATACTTACTACCTTCACCTATATTAGGAATCCTCTCCAGCTATAAACTTGGCTGGTCCAACATCCTAATTTTCCAATTATCTATCATTTGCCCCCTTCAAAGAGCATCAATTCTACACCTTTAAAAAAAAAATATTAATCTTTTCTCTTTCTAGTCCTTGCAAAAATTAAACTAAAACAATTATGGCTTCTTGCTTCCTAAGCCCCAGACCTGAAGATGACTCAATGGTACTCTTCTCAACTTCCAACTCCCCGGAAGAATCGATCAGCCAGTCATCTTCTTCGGGCCACCATTCACCGCCACTGCCACCACCACCACCACCACCACTGCACTCATCCAAAACCACCTACAAACTAGGCGTAAAAAATCTTTCCTACAGCATACACCAAAATAACTCCAGACCATCATTTTTTCGCTTGGCTAAAAAACCTAAGCCTATAAACATACTCAAATCGGTTTCTTTTGTTGCAAGAGCCTCTCAAATCCTAGCCATTGTTGGTCCAAGTGGCACCGGGAAGTCTAGTCTCTTGCGCATTATCTCTGGCCGGATTAGAGATAAAGATTTCGACTCAAAAAGTATCACACTCAATGATTGTGCCATAACAAGCCCTTCCCAATTGAGGAAAATTTGTGGGTTTGTAGCACAAGAAGATAATTTGCTTCCTCTACTTACTGTCAAGGAAACACTATCATTTAGTGCCAAGTTTAGGCTAAGAGAAATGTGTGCAAAAGAGAGGGAAAAAAGGGTTGAGAGCTTGATGCATGAGCTTGGCCTTGTTCATGTTGCTAATAGTTTTATTGGAGATGAGGAAAATAGGGGAATTTCTGGTGGAGAAAGGAAACGAGTATCAATTGGAGTCGATATGATTCATGATCCACCAGTTTTACTTCTTGATGAACCAACCTCAGGACTAGATAGTACTTCAGCTCTTCAAGTGATTGAGTTGCTTTCATTCATGGCAAGAGCAAAGCAAAGAACAATAGTTCTATCCATCCATCAACCTAGTTATCGAATTCTTAATTATATTTCGGATTTATTGATTATTTCTCATGGTTCAGTTGTTCATTCTGGTTCCCTCAATTTACTTGAGGAAACTATAACACATGAATTAGGGTTTTCTATTCCATTGCAACTCAATGCTCTTGAATTTTCCATGGAAATTATATCTAAACTTGAGGAGTACTCGAATTCTAGAAATCGATTAATCTCATGTGATATTGGAGATAGAGAGCCATCTAATTCCTATGCAATGTGGCAAGGAGAATTCCAAAGGGTTCAACAAGATGGTGAGAAGGTACAAAAGGGGAGTTGTTATTATTTTAGCTTGTTTGAGATAATGGTCTTATGCGCGAGATTTTGGAAAATTATTTATCGAACAAAGCAACTTTTCTTAGCAAGAACAATGCAAGCTCTTGTTGGGGGATTTGGATTAGGAAGTGTATATATAAATGTGAAGAATGATGAAGAAGGAGTCATAGAAAGATTAGGGCTTTTAAGCCTTTAGTCTTAGTTTTCTTCTTTTCTTCAATCTGTTGAAGCTCTTCCAATATACCTTCAAGAACGGCGTGTTTTAATGAAAGAAGCCTCTCGTGGAGCTTATAAAACTTCATCTTACATGATTGCCAACACCATTGCCTTCTTACCCTTTCTCTTCGCCGTAGCCCTAACTTTTTCCCTCCCCGTATATTGGTTAGTAGGGCTAAATTCTTCTTTAGGGGCTTTTGCATTTTTCACTTTCGCGGTTTGGTTAATTGTTTTGATGGCTAGCTCATTAGTACTCTTCCTAAGTGCAGTCTCACCAGATTTTATTTCCGGGAATTCTCTCATTTGCACTGTTCTTGGTGCATTTTTTCTCTTCTCCGGCTACTTCATTCCAAAAGAAAGCATACCGAACTATTGGATCTTCATGTACTATGTTTCACTTTATAGGTATCCTTTAGATTTTTTGCTTGTAAACGAGTATTGGAGTGTGAAAAGCAAGTGTTTTTCAAGAGATCTTGAGGATTATTCGAAATGTTTACTTAGGGGTAGTGATGTTTTAAAGGGTAGAGGACTTGAGAAGGATACAAGGGGGATAAATGTGGCAATCATGTTCGGTTTCTTTGTGTTTTATAGGGTGCTTTGTTGGATCATTCTTGCAAGAAGGGTTGCAAAAACAACAATATGATTGATGCAATTGTTGTAATAATCTGTGTTTTTTGGGTTCTTGAATATATTAACTTTGAATTGGATGCATGCTTCTTTCCATTTGATATATATAAATTTATTTTGTTCATCTATGAATAATAATTTATGAAATTTAGATGGTGTTAACGCCAAGATCTTTTCGTCACGTCCCAATCACCTAAAACGTCCTGATCCTGCAACGTAAACACAATAAACACCACAAGCTTCGACTATGGTTCCGTCTTGGGGATAGCTCAAAGTGAGAGTCAGTATGTGAATTCACAAGGTTTATCGAAAACGGAGGCTATATCGCCTAGTGTATTGATATCAAGAGATAATAATAATTCTCTGTGAATATCTGATTCTAAATAAAGAAGTGTATGAGAACGTACCTCTTGGTGGAGACTTCCTTGCCAAGTTATACCCTCCTTGCCTGAATTACCGTGCCACCCACTACTACCTGACACATTCCCCTTTACCCGATGGGTTCACAGAACCGCATGTAGTTTATTCTCTTCTTTTGATCACTGTTACTACCGCCGACCGATTATAATCCCATCCACATTAATGCATGGCAGGTTCTTTAGTCAACCGACATGCTTTTTCATCATTACAAGTCAAAGATTGTAGATATTTAAAATGTCTAAAGGATTGATCCATTGACCCGACCCGGTCTTATAATAATATGATGATTGGGCTTAATGATTTTCATAATTCAATAATAAAGGCCCAATAGAATAAAAAAGAATAAGCCCGATATATTCGGCCCAAAGAGATAAAATATCACGACCCAACATTGCCCCCTAGTTTTTTGTTGAACAGAATGTTTAATAGAAAACTATAAATAATCCATGATATTTTACTGAGAATCAATAAATGACAAGGTGTAATTAAAAACGTACCCATTTATTGTCCATGAAATGAAATGAAAGGAAGTTAAGGGCCCAATTCAGAAAGACTCTATCCATTAAGTACCCGGACCCGAAACCGGACGCTTCCCATTCAAATTCCAAATTATTACTAGCATTTAATGCACCCGTTTTAACAGATGTAAATCACAAGATAAAAGGATAACTTTACCAAATTTGACAGTTTTACCTGTTCATTTGAAATTCGAGCGCCTTCTAAAATTTCTGATCTCTCTCTCTCTGCAAATCGTCACAAATGGCTTCCCAAAACCCTGAACAGAGTTCTCCTATACTTGTAACACCCATCACTGTGGTTCCACCAAACCCTGATCTTCATGAAGGGACTTCAGGTACGAATCCCAAACAGAAAACCCAGAAAACCCCCTCCGAATATTACAGGAGTACGGAGCGATTTTCGCATGCCAACACTCCTTCTATCATAACTGAGGCTGAATTGAAGAGGGTTCGAACTCGGTTCCACATTCCAGATACCCATGCTGTCAGGGTACCCAGATCTGGTGAGAAGATGTACCAACGGCCTGAAGGATGGACGGCCGTACCGGTGACCTTACTGGAGAAGGGGGTTCGTTTCCCTCTTCACGTTTTTATAGTGACCCTACTGGGGTTTTTGGGTGTAGGATTTTCACAACTGGTGCCGAACTCCTACATCCACATTCTGGCCTTCGTGGCCTTCTGCCATGAACTGGGCGTCGAGCCCTCCCTGGACTTCTTCTTCACTGTATACAAGATAGTACAATCCAGGGAGAAGGGGTTCAAGGCCCTCAGCAAACATTCTCCAAAGTCTGGAGAAAAATTTGACAGACGTTCGCTGGTGAACACCCCTTCGAGCAATAGGGGATGGCACGAGAAATGGTTCTTCGTCAAAGGCCCTGAGATCTCTTCTCTTCCGAACTGGGCAACTGACGAAAAAATATCTGCTGACTTTGGAGATGTTTCCGAAGAACGGGAAGTGGAAATGATGGAGCTTTTTGACAACTTCCCGAAGGAAGAGTGGAAATACGGACTCTCTCAAGCAAGTACATGGTTATATGACCATAAGCGTAAGTACCAGATTTATTTCATATATTTATATTTTTGAAAATATTTCCATAATATATAATTATAACATGGAATTGTTTGATTTATGCAAGATCTTTGATCGCATCGAGCTCTGTAGAAATAAAGGAACTCAAGATTTTTTGTCGGGAAATCTTCGAAGCAATTGAGGCCACACCAACCGAAGCGACCCCTGAAGTAGATCCAACACCAGAAATTCATACGGATGAATTTCAACCAGAAGAAATAGAGGCCGAAGAGATTCTCATACCAGAAGAGACTCTTCACCCTCGACAAAAGAGGAGAGCTACCAGAAAACCTAGGTCAGTCCCTCTCGTAACTCCTCCCGAACCCATACCAGAAACAGAACCAACCTCCAAAATCCTTCCTCGATCAGGCGGTTTACTTGATCGTCCTGATCGAAGGAGTATACTTAGGACCAAAAACTAAAACAAAAATAACCCCATTAATCGCCAAGAACTCGTGGTTCCTCGCCTTTCTGGCCATTCCTCCCTTCGCCCTCAGCAGAAATACAGATCAAGAGGATGGTGACCAGAGACGAAGGATTTCGGACGTTATCCGTAAAGAGGAAACGTACACTCGACAAATACCATCCAAGTTCCAAGATCCGCTTCAACACCCAAAGAACCTACTTCAAACAAATCTCCGTGAATCGAAACTGTTCACGCAGCATTCTACACTTTAATGTTCCCCTCTTCTCTTTCCCCGAAAGGTCGAGACCCTCTCCGAACGCTACTCTTGGCCCTTCGTGTCAAGGTTATCATGTCAAGCCGTGGGGATCTCCAACCGTGGGCCTCAGGTTTAACGCCAACTTTCCTTTCGACCTCTTCTGAGCTTTCGTTCGACATTAATCGACGACCACCGATTCAAAGGATCATACTGGACGGAAATCTTCTCGACGAGGGAATGAGTTATTCGCCAAGGTAAAGAATAATCACTTTTTTCTACATCTCTATTTCCTTCGAGTATTTTATACATTTGACTTAAATATCTTGAAAATATGCAGGTAATGGCTGTCTTCGGACGACTGCGTCCGAGACACATAAATGGAGAGGCCGAGGAAGATTTCATGCGCCAAGAGATAAACATGCTGAAATCGACCTTAGACCGAGAAAGAGCCGATCGTGAAGATGCTTTTCATACCATCAACTGGCCTTCGAGATAGAATCGATCGGGCCAAGATGGATTCAAGACATCGATGACTTAACCGAGGGGCCACAAGGGACGAGTTGGTCGTGTCCGGCCGCCTAACAAACTCGATCAACTCGAATGCTTTGGTTTGGTTGAAGAGAACTTACTCTCAAGGCGAAAAATGAGGAGTTCTCTTCAACCAATCAAGCTTAGTCCTACAACTTGGTGAAGCCGAGACGAAGATTCGTGGATGAAGTCCAAGGCATAAGGCCAAGCGCCAAGCTCCGCCATAAGATAAAGGACCTCGAGGGACGAGGCCCCTGCTCGATCAAGAGCTCCTAAGCGATTTAGGCAGAGTATAGAGACTCTGGATGAACTCAATGTAGAGATCATGAAGGTTTATTCAGAGGGATATGAGGACCTGTCGGGGAACGAGGGAAAGAGAAGTTATCTACGCTTCAACCGGACTCAAGACCGCTTCAATTCGGCGATGAAGGCGGTGTCTCGAACATTTATCACGCTTTTGGTTCTATGTAAATATTTAAACTTTTCATGTTCATGTAATTAATTTACAATCGACTTAAATGAAATGAACATTTTATGCTTATTGATAAATCTTTAACTGCTTTTGATTATGACTTCGCCCGATCAAGATCTTGTCAATAACTTAGTGTCAATAAGTTGAAATAATGAACTAGATATGGCATATAACGCTTAACTTATGTGAATGAAGTGAATTGAATTTTACTTGACAGGATTCAAGTTAACTCGAACTAATGAATCGAACTCAACACTTAAACAAAATAAATAACTTATACTACTCTGCATCAAGAGTGAGATCACCATACGTGAAGTAAATTTGGACGACAAAATGAGCAAGAACCAAGACATTAGGATTAATAATGACCATCGACTTATCACCCCGATAAGATCAATATAGGAGCGAAAAGGACCTGGGGCTACCATCGAATGGCCAGCGAGTCCTACCATACCTCCTTACACCATAGTGACCATCGGACTAATAGTGACCATCGACTTACCACCCCGATAAGATCAATATAGGACCAAAAGGACCTGGGCTACCATCGAATGGCCCAATGTAGTCCTACCATACCTCCTTACACCATAGTGACCATCGGACCAATAAAGTGACCATTAACTTACCACCTCGATAAGATCAATATAGGACCAAAAGGACCCTGGGCTACCATCGAATGGCCAAATGAGTCCTACCATACCTCCTTACACCATAGTGACCATCGGACCAATAGTGACCATCGACTTACCACCTCGATAAGATCAATATAGGACCAAAAGGACCTAGGGCTACCATCGAATGGCCATGAGTCCTACCATACCTCCTTACACCATAGTGACCATCGGACCAATAGTGACCATCGACTTACCACCTCGATAAGATCAATATAGGACCAAAAGGACTGGGCTACCATCGAATGGCCAGCGAGTCCTACCATACCTCCTTACACCATAGTGACCATCTGGACCAATAGTGACCATCGACTTACCACCGATAAGATCAATATAGACCAAAAGGACCTGGGCTACCATCGAATGGCCACGAGTCCTACCATACCTCCTTACACCATAGTGACCATCGGACCAATAGTGACCATTGATAATTTGTGGAAAAGTGATCTTTATCGATATCAAACAAATTGTGTATGCACTTCCGATAATCTGACTTAAACTTTATTGAAAATACTTCCGAAGCCTGCCAGCATGCCATGTATTCTTGATCTCGGAACCATCAAGTGCCTTTAATCGATAAGTACTGGCTTTGTACTTGATCACTCATATGGCCCTTCCCAATCTTCGGCATTAGCTTTCCGTGTTTTGAGGTGTAGGTTTTGGCTTTCCCGAGAACGAAGTCTCCCACTTCAATCTACGAAGTTTGACGCCACTTGTTATAATGTTTGGCCACCCTTCGCTGATAAGCGTACCAATTTGATTAAAGCTTCCTCTCGACTTCGCTCTAGCGAGTGTCCAAGTTAGCCTTCATCCTTCATCGTTGTAGATTTCTTTGAATCGACTTACCCAAGACTTGGAGATCCGATTTAATCGGGACTAAGGCATCGCATTACATATAAAGCCAATCGGAAGGGCTTAATCCCCGTAGTAGTCCTCTACAGAGTTCCTAGATGCCCACAAAGACGCCAAAGCAATTCTTTCCGCCATCTCCCTTAGCTTCATCCACCCACGCTTTATTCCGCTTCAAGCAGTCATTCCGCAGTGGTCACCTCAACTTGCCCATTCGATTGTGGATGAGCCACGTAAGTCTTCTTGGTCAATCCCCAAATCGCTCAAAATTCTTCAAATTTTGAACCCACGAAGCAAGGCCCATTGTCCGATATCAATACCTTAGGGATCCCGGTTAAACACCATGTACACTCTTCATAAACTTTAAGCACTCCTCGCTCGTTATCGATCAAGTGGTTTCGCCTACCCACTTAGTCATATAATCAATAGCAACTATGACGGTTAACTCGACCTTTAGCTTTAGGTAACTGGCCCCAATATATCCACCCCCTGCATAAATGGGTATAGGAGATAGAATCGAGTATAACTCTTCCTATGGTCGATGTGGGACCGGACTATCGAAATGGCATTTTCACATTTCTTGACGATCAGAAAGCTTCTTTGAAAATTGTCGGCCAATAGTAACCTTGTCAAGTACTTTATATGCAAAAAGACTTGGTGACTATATGATCACCAATAAATCCTTTCATGAACTTCCCAAGAGCATACTTTATTTTGGACGAACCAAACATTTCAATAATGGTGAGGAAAATGCCAATCGATAAAGATCCCCATCAATAAGACCGAAATTAGTACTTTGTATTGATCTTCTTTCACAAAGATTTGATCCAAGGAAGGACGCCATCCGCCAAATACTCAATGTGGGGTCATCCAATGATTTGTTCGCTCGATGCACATCATCGCTTGTACAACACTCAGGCTACCGCCGCAAAAATTTCCAAATACACCGATCCATGAAAGACATCTCTGATCCAGAGTGGCCAATTTCGACAAAGCATCGCCAGAGAATTGTCTAGCCGCCTATACCTCAAACTCGTATCAAGCAAAAAATTGAAGTTGGTTTTTAACTCCACCAGATATTTGATCATTCGGGTCCCACGAAGCTTCATAATCTCCCGACAAATTGCTTAACGACCAACCGAGAATCACTATAGATAATCAACTGTTGACTTCGAGACTTTTCGCTAATTCCGACACCGCTAACACCGCTTCGCATCAAATTTCATTGTTTGTTGCTATAAACCCAATCAATGGGCTCACCGGACCTTAAAATCCTCCTGACTTATTAAAATAATT